>JAUCBJ010004188.1:0-118308 GCA_032718475.1 Nemertoderma westbladi
GAACAATATAGTACAATATCAACTTTGACCTCTAATTTTCATTTAAAGTTGTAATATACTTTACCTGCATATTATTATTTATATTATTACATAGCCTGATAATAAATGAAGAATAATTTTTTACCTTCACATGTTTGACCATCGCCATGGTAACCCGCGGTACAGGCGCACTCTATACCGTTGGTTTCCAGTCTATCAGAGCATGAAGCATGGGGTGAACAATAGGTTGAGGTCACATTGCAAAGCCCGTTGTGATCCATAATATAGTTCCCATTGCTTATTTCATCTAAAAATCGATATAACCAAATTCGTGACGTCATTTTATAAGGGTTAATTCATGGGATTCCTATACTTATATATACCGTTACAATAATGAATTAAAATTTGGAGTCTTATAAAGTTAATATTTAAATCAAACAATAATACGAAAGGTAATCTTTAAGGTTACGTTTAAAATTATTTAATGTAATTTATTATTAACTAATATTAAAAATTGTAAATCCATTAATAATAAATGAACTGACGAAATACTTATTCTGTTAAATTAGTAATCTACCCTGAAGTAGAAAAATTGGGATAGTACTTAAGTCATATCTGAACCTATCTGAACCCAATCTGAATCGATAATAGGAAGACAGGTGAAAATTATTAATTTTTGCATTAAGAATTTTCAAATTTGAAGAAATTTTACATATCTTTTTTCATATTTAAATTTGCCGGCAGCCGCATCACTACTGCTGTATTGGGGACTGCAGGTACTGCTTTGTTGTGCAGTCGTTCAGTCATTAACCTTATTATAGCTCACCTCTACTGGTAGGCGGTATCCCAATTGACATTTACAGAACTACCGTAATGTACTGCCGTATATATGTGTCAGTATGTGGCCGGTTTAAATATATAACATATCTCCAGCTAAACCCCACCCTAACAAGACCTGATGCATACAATTGCATGCACCAGTCTGCCGATCACATAAACTATGCACGACTAAGGCTCAGCCCTCATGACCTATATCTGAAGATATCTCCGCATACCTCGTGAGCTCCGTTTGTGTTCCTGCGGTGAGATTGAGGTTGAGCAACATTTCCTCTGCACGTGCCCTTGATATGTAAAAGTTCTTCAAATTTCAAAATTGTTAATACAAAAATTAATAATTTTCACCCCTCTTTAAATTTCGATTCAGATTGGGTTCAGATTAATTCTCGAGATTAGGTCCACATCATTGATATAACCACATCGTGTTTTTGAACGGCTCAACTCTTGACAAGAACTACCCTGGCCTATTAATAGGCAGGTTCGTTATTATTTTAATCACTCACCAGAAGCAGTTATTGTTGTTTCTTCTTCGGCTGTAAATAAAAAGGGAAAGCAAGTAAAGAATGCCACACAAGGCCTACTGGTATTACACACAGTATAACTGCATTTTTTCGCAAGGCATACCGGTACTACATACAGAACAAACAGTCGACTGGAAATCAGATCAAGAAGTGAACTAGAAAGTTTGAATTATCATACTGGACCCAGTGGTCACAAGTATCATAATCACTAGAAAATCAAAAATATTTTTCTTTGGAAATATAGGTGCTCTTGCTCTGTACAAGACTGTAGTGCATTTACACTTCGACCCTTCTCCAGAGATCACTGCCTTATGTGGCCAAGGCAAGTCTCTACGCTAGCAGAACTTCGAAATCTGCCTTGTCACGGCATGACTGTTCCTCTCTGCTGCAACAGCCCAGATTGAGTTCCATCTTCACACTACAGCTGAGCAATAGGTATGAGGTTCTTGCTTCTGAGGCAGCAGATCACTGCGAGAGCTATTCTGCCTTCACTGAAACAGTTAAGTTTGCACCTGCAGAAACAGTTCTTATAAACCCTCGAAACAGAAGAAACCCAGCTGTACTGCCCACTGAATTTGGAAGTGCCGAGATGACCTCTCTAAGGCGCAGAAAGAGTCCATCCTGCTCAGATACACGAGGACAGCCAAGGATGTAATAATCCTGCATAGAGGTAGGTCAACAGGCAGTACTCTGATATTCTTAAGGAGCTTATCAAGGAGCATCTTAAGTTGATGCCATTATCAATGCCTCGATGGTTGCAAGGACCATATTTTAGAATATGTCTATTATGGATGCCCCTCTACCAGTGTTAGGTAACCTAACCCAGGAGGCACACTTGGTTCAAGGTGTAACAAAAGGACCCCTACCATCGGCAGCAGGGCTGTAGGTCATGGATAGGCAGAAGATATTCAAGCAAAGGCTAGCATGCTGGCAAGGTCCGCAGAAGGTATTCAACCAATGACGACCTACTGTGAAGATGCTTGTATAAGTTGCGACCACACGCGGTTTACTCTCACAACTGAAAGATATGAGTATGAGAACCCTCCGGGAGAAATACCGGCTCAGTCATTGCCCGGGTCAACAAGGACCGCGTACCTCAGTTGTACACCAGGCTGGGGTCGATAAATCGGCTACTGGAACAGAAGACAGAGAAGAAAGAAGAACCAACCTGTTAAAATGTAAAAAGACATTAAAGATTGCTACAATGAACGCACGCATGCTGAAAGCACATAGCAAACAGGGTGACATCGTCGCTCTGGCAATGGCATATAACATCAACATCATCTGCATCCAAGAACATCGGATTTGTCATGAAGACACTGCTATGAATTACAATGACATTGGAAATGGATGGATGTTAGTAACAAGCTCAGCAGTAAGAAACTCGGCCAATGCATCAATTGGTGGAGTAGGAATTCTGCTAACCCCATTTGCACTTAAGACCCTAAACAACATCAAATCTATAAATTCCAGGGTTATGATCGCAACATTTGATGGGAATCCCAAGACAACAGTAATATGTTGCTACAGTCCAACCAATGCCTCAGAGCCAGAACAAGCAGTCAAGTTTTATGAAGATCTGACTGGACTTATAAAGGACATTCCGAAACGCAATGTTAAAGTCATTGCTGGTGACCTGAATGCGTTAAATTGGCCCTGAAGACATCAAGGGTTATACCTATAACACCAGTTCTAACAGAAATGGGTACTTAATTTTAGACCTAATGGAAGAATGTGAATTGATACCAACAAACACCATATTCAAAAAGAGTAAGGGGAAGCTATGGACCTATCAATACCCTAATGGAACAAAAGCACAACTAGATTACATCCTTATAAACAAAAAGTGGAGAAACAGCATGATCAACTGCGAGGCATACAGCTCATTCAACCTAATTGGTTTAGACCACAGAATTGTGACTGCAGAGATCAGACTCAGTTTGAGAGCCAGCAACCCCAGGACAAGCACGCAAATCAACTATGACCGGGAGGAACTCAGAACTGACAATGCAGTAAAGGATGCTTATACAGTAGAAGTTCAAAACCGCTTTGAAGCACTTCAGTCAATGGATGAAGACCAGTCCACCGATTCAATATACCAGAATATAATAAAAGCCCACAAGGAATCCGCTAAGAGGCATATCCCCCAGAAACCCAAATGAAAACAGTATGTGCCATTGCAAAACTCCAAGGTAACTTGTAAAAGAGAAGATCTTAAGACAGCCTACAAAGTAAAAACCGAGCAAACAACAACCAAAAACATTAACAAAGTTGAGAAAGCTAAGGACGATCCGAAATTGGCCTACAACATCAACCAGGAAAAGTACATACAGGATAAAATTGAAGTAATTACAACTGCTCACATACAGCAACAATCAAGACTTACGTTTCAAACTGTAAATAAGGTATCTGGTCGGAAAAGTTGTGCAAAGGGGTGCCCCAAAGCCGATAGTACTGAAGAACGTGTTGGGAAGTGGAAAAATTATTTCAGCAACTTGCTTGGGCAGCCACCAAACATCGAGGTCAGCCCTATAGGGAAAATATATGACAAGACACTACCTATAGAAACAGGGAACTTCACACCTGCCGAACCCCAAAGAATCATTAAAAGCATGTCTCTTAATAAAGCAAGTGGATTAGATGAAATCCCAGCGAAGGTATGGAAAACAGGAGTGCTAAATAGACCATTATTGAATGTTTGCAACCAGATGTTAAAAGGGGAAAAGCCTCCACCAATTTGGACTAATGGTCAACTAAAGCCTCTCCCCAAGAAAGGAGACCTCGGTATACCAACAAACTATCGCAGGATCTGTCTGCTTGTGGTAGCTGCCAAAATATACAATAAAAGGATTCTATGTAGGATTAGGCCTCACATAGAGAAACTATTGCGTAAAAGCCAAAACGGATTTCGACCAAATAGATCAACAATAGCTCAGATACTTGCATTATGGAGACTGATTGAAGGAATTAAGTCAAAGAATCTCCCAGAAGTCATGTCTTTTGATGACTTCAAGAAGGCATTCAACTTGACTTGACTTATTGTTTTATTTAATAATTGTCGATAAACATACCCTGCACCACTAAATAAACCAAAACAACACCCAAAAAAGGATATAAAAAAGAGACAGTGGGCAGTCCTACTCAATGGCGGGGCCAGCAAGATAGCACAATTTGCTAGTAGGTGCTGTACCCCTTAAAATATAAAAAATTATATACAATACGTATTATAGTCATATACACGTATGAATCATAGTTTGATTTTAAAGTAAATGAATAGTATCCCAATGAAAATGGAACAAAATATAAAACAAACATATAAAACAAACAACCAAATATCACTTTCAATTAAAAAATTTGTACACAATTGAGCGATTTAATACCGAATCTCTTTATTCACAAAAAAAAACCAATTAAACGTAATTTGTTACTTGACACCGCACACAGATAGTAACGGATAAGTCACAGTAGGCCCTATGTAACATGACCCCGTGCCCGGGTAGTGATGGATAAGGATATGTAGCAAATTGATAAAATATAGTATGCCTTAAGTAACATGACCCCGTGTCCGGGTAGTGATGGATAAGTTACAGTAGGCCGTATGTAACATGACCCCGTGTCCGGGTAGAGATGGGTGAGTTACAAATGGATATGGATAAGTCACTCCATCCATAGAGGTAAAATGCTTGAAATCCTAAGGGCTTATGGAATGCCAGAAGTAATTTTTGCTGGCATTGGATTGTTATATTGTGACACAGAAGCACAGGTACTCTCACCAGATGGTGAAACTGAGTTTTTATCAATCCTGGCTGGCGTACTGCAAGGTGACACATTAGCACCTTTACTATTTGTAATTGCACTGGATTACGCAATGAGGATGGCCACAAAGGGTAAAGATCTGGGATTGACACTTCAAGAACACAGAAGTATTAGATATCCGGCAACTACAGTCACAGACACCGACTTTGCAGATGACATCGCCCTGCTCTCTAATACACTAGCAGATGCACAGCTTCTACTAAATATAGTGGAGAGGACTGCTAAGGAGGTTTCGTGAATTTTAATGTTGATGGAAACTTCACAACCATTGATAATAATCAACTAAGGAAGGTCGACGACTTCCAGTACCTTGGATCATGGATAGAGAGTAGCAAAAAGGACATAGAAGTTAGGAAGGCAAAGGCTTGGGTAGATCTATCAAAAATGGATACCAACTGGAAATCAGATCTCTCCATGCACCTGAAGACTATGTTCTTTCGAGCCACAGTGGAAAGTGTATTTTTATACGGGGGTGAGACCTTGACACTGACAAAATCACTTCAACAACGAATTTATGGTTGTTACACAAGACTACTAAAGGCAGCCCTAAACATCAGCTGGAGACAACACATGATAAACGCCGAGCTTTATGGTACAATACCACCTGTATCAACCACCCACCGTGAACGCAGATTAAGATTCAGGGGGCACTGCTGGCGAAGTAAAGGCACGATTGGTCTTAATGCTCTTTGCAGCAGCCTTCACTTCTGCAAAGGAGATATCGCCAATGGGAATATCTGGGAGTACTGACTCAGACACTTTTACTTCTATAAAGTTATCAGGCAATACCCTGTCATTATTGAGGAGCTTTTCAAAGTGGGCTTTCCAACCATTGAGGCGATCGGCTGGTGATTCAGCCTTAACCTTGGTGGTTGGTTGGCTTTTCCACCCAGTAAGCAGATTGATCGATTTCCATGCCTGGGATGATTGCCTGCTGTCGTCAGCATCATTGCTGGCATCAACCTTTGATGGCTTCTGTAAAGGCAGTATAGCCCTCACAGTGATCTGCCGCCTCAGAGGCAAGAGCCTCATACCTGTTGCTCAGCTGTAGTGTGAAGCTGGATCTCACACTTGGCTGTTGCAACAGAGAGGACCAGTCATGCCGCGGCAAGGCAGATTTCGTTGTTCTGCGAGCACGCAGACTAAGTCTTACCTTGGCCACAATAAGGCGGTGATCACTGGAGAAGGGTCGAAGTGTAAATGCATTACAGTCTTGTATAGAGCTCCTGTATTTCCTACGAAACAGAATATGGTCTATCTGGGACTTGTGACCACTGGGTCCACTATGAGTCCATAGCTTTCCAGTTCGCTTCTTGAACTGGGTTCCAGCCGAAAACAATCCATTTCCAGAGATAAAATCCTGAAGATGGACAGAATTTCGGTTAACACTATTGCTATAGACCCAGGGCGATGTAGGTGATTGATGCAGACTTGCATTAAAGTCTCCCAGGCATGTTAAGAATGCATGCTGATCCACTCCATCAGTAGCTGCTTGTAGATTGTGGTAAAAATTTTCCACCTCCTCTACAGGGGCAACACTAGTTGGAGAGTAGCACACAATCAGAACCACCTTAGGAAACTTCTTAGGCAGTCTTCCAGAACATGAGAAGTGGCAACGGATGATGCGGTTAGAGATTTGGTCTATTTTGTCCAATGCTGCATGTGCAGTTGGATTCATCAATAGACCAATTCCACCATTGCCACTATCATCTGCAGACGCGAGGGCGAGTCGCCAACCGCCCCACATGTCCTTAATCAGAACCTCATCAGTCTGTCCAGTCTGCATTCGGTGCTCTTGAACACCCACTGCGCTAAGAGAAAGCTTATCTGCCAAGGCAGTCAGCTCACCTTGTCGCATTGGGGACCCGAGTGTTAGGGTGTTTACTGAGGCTAGTCTTGTGACTTGCCTCAGATTCACCAATGGCTTTGTTGGTCGGGGTGGAACATGAGAGTAGCCTCCAACTTCAGAATCCCTCTCCCCATCACAATCTGGCCTTCCTGGTGACCCAGGGTTTGGGCCAGAAAGGTCATCAGGAAAGGGACTCAAAGAATTGTTGGCTGCTCTCTCTCCAGTAGGGGGTGAGACAGGCAGCCGGTCAGGAGTTAAATGACGCCTGTGAGGCCGATTGTGTCCGGTAATTCCACTGGCCTCTAGTGGCCGGACCTCCGCATTGCTAATGTAATCCATAGTGGGGGTTGGGGGGTGCTTTTTTGCCGAGTCAGCTCTCGGGGCAAATACCACACCCTGGTTTGCCATTCCACAGGGTGGGTGTCGCAATGGAGTCAGATATGAGGCCCATCACCCATATCTACTCTGGTGCACATGACCCACCATTGGCTGTTGCAGCTCATCTGCTGGGTCATGCCCTGTACCCTTGCTGCCAGGTGCAGGTCGCAGTGAAGTGCTCTCAGAGTGGACATGAGAACACTCTACTCCTGACCAGCCATTGGTAGATCACCATCTGCCTGGTCAGGCCATATACCCCTGCAGCCAAGTATATGGGTCCTTAATCCAGGACCAAGGGCGTCCTTATCCCAGAACGAAGGGGGTCCTAGTTACAGGACCAGATTTGCCCTAGTAAGAGGGTCTATGCAGCTACAGGTGGCACCTCCTTTATGCTGCATGGAGGTGGCAAGTTTTCTTGATCAATGACCTAGAATACTTGACCTGACCTGGGTACCAAGTCCAGTTCCAAGTCAAGTTCCAGTACCAAGGTACTGGAAGTCATCGACCTTACTTAGTTGATTATTATCAATGGTTGTCAAGTTTCCATCAACATTAAAGGTCATGAATTCGGTCTTTGTAGCATTTATATGCAATCCAACCTCCTTAGCAGCCCCCTCCACTTTATTTAGTAGAAGCTGTGCATCTGCTAGCGTATTAGAAAGCAGGGCGATGTCATCCGCAAAGTCGGTGTCTGTGACTGTAGTTGCCGGATATCTTCTACTTCTGCATTCTTGAAGTGTAAATCCCAGATCTTCACACCATTTGTGGCCATCCTCATTGCGTAATCCAGCACAATTACAAATAGTAATGGTGCTAATGTGTCACCTTGCAGTACGCCAGCCAGGATTGAGAAAAACTCAGTTTCACCATCTGGTGAGATAACGTGCATTTCTGTATCACAATATACCAATCCAATGCCAGCAACAATTACTTCTGGTATTCCATAAGCTCTTAGGATTTCAAGCATTTTCCCTCTATGGATGGAGTCGAATGCCTTCTTGAAGTCCACAAAAGTCATGACTGCAGGGAGATTCTTTGACTTAATTCCTTCATACAGTCTCCGTAGTGCAAGTATCTGAGCTATTGTTGATCTTCTTGGTCGAAATCCGTTTTGGCTCTTACGCAGTAGTTTCTCTATGTGAGGCATAATCCTATATAGAATCATTTTATTGTATATTTTGGCAGCTACCACAAGCAGACAGATCCCACGATAGTTTGTTGGTATGCCGAGATATCCTTTCTTGGGGAGAGGCTTTAGTTGACTTTTAGTCCAAATTGGTGGTGGCTTTTCCCCGTTTAACATCCGGTTGCAAACATTCAATAATGGTCTGTTTAGCACTCCGGTTTTCCATACCTCCGCTGGGATTTCATATAATCCACTCGCTTTATTATTGGACATGCTTTTAATGCTTCTTTGGAGTTCGGCAGGTGTGAAGTCCCCTGTTTCTATAGGTAGTGTCTTGTCATATATTTTCCTTGTAGGGCTGACCTCGATGTTTGTTGGCTGCCCAAGCAAGTTGCTGAAGTGATTTTTCCACTTCCCAACACGTTCTTCAGGACTATCGGCTTTGAGGCGCCCATTTGCACAACTTTTCTGACCAGATACCTCATTTACAGTTTGCCAGGTAAGTCTTGATTGTTGCTGTATGTGAGCAGTTGTAATTGATTCAGTTTTATCCTGTATGTACTTTTCCTGGCTGATGTTGTAGGCCAATTTAAGATCGTCCTTAGCTTTCTCAACCTTGTTAATGTTTTCAGTTGTTGGTTGTTCGGTTTTAACTTTGTAGGCTATCTTAAGATCTTCTCTCTTACAAGTAACCTCAGAGTTTTGCCATGGCACATACTATATTCGTTTAGGTTTCTGGGGATATGCCTCTTAGCTGATTCCTTGTGGGCTGTTATTATATTCTGGTATATTGAATTGGTGGATTGGTCTTCATCCATTGACTGAAGTGCTTCAAAGCGGTTTTGAACTTCTACTGTATAAGCATCCTTTACAGCATTGTCAGTTCTGAGTTTCTCCCAGTCATATTTGATTTGCTTGCTTGTCCTCGGTTTGCTGGCTCTCAAACTGAGTCTGATCTCTGCAGTTACAATTCTGTGGTCCGAACCAATTAGGTTGAACGAGCTGTATGCCTCGCAGTTGATCATGCTGTTTCTCCACTTTTTGTTTAAAAGGATGTAATCCAGTTGCGCTTTGGTTCCATTAGGGCATAGAATGGTCCATAGCTTCCCCTTACTCTTTTCGAATGTGTCGTTTGTTGGTATCAATTCACATTCTTCCATTAGGTCTAAAAGTAAGTACCCATTTCTGTTAGAACTGGTGTTATAGGTGTAACCCTTGATGTCTTCTGGGCCAATTTGCGCATTCAGGTCACCAGCAATGACTTTAACATTGTGTTTCGGAATGTCCTTTATAAGTCCAGTCAGTTCTTCATAAAACTTGACTGCTTGTTCTGGCTCTGAGGCATTGGTTGGACTGTAGCAACATATAACTGTTGCATTGGGATTCCCACCAAATGTTGCGATCATAACCCTGGAATTTATAGATTCGATGTTGTTTAGGGTCTTAAGTGCAAATGGGCTTAGCAGAATTCCTACTCCACCAATTGATGCATTGGCCGAGTTTCTTACTGCTGAGCTTGTTACTAACGTCCATCCATTTCCAATGTCATTGTACTTCATGGCAGTGTCTTCTTGACAAATCCGATGTTCTTGGATGCAGATGATGTCGATGCTATATTCCATTGCCAGAGCGACCATGTCACCCTGTTTGATATGTGCTTTCAGCGTGCGTGCGTTCATTGAAGCAATCTTTAGTGTCTTTTTACATTTCAACAGGTTGGTTCTTATTTCTTCTCTGTCTTCTGTTCCAGTAGCCAATTTATCGACCCCAGCCTGGTGTACCACTGAGGGACGCAGTCCTTGTTGACCCAGGCGACGACCGGGTCGTTATTTCTCCTGGAGGGTTCTCATACTCATATCTTTCAGTTGCAGGAGTAAACCGCTTGTGGTCGCAACTCCTGCCAGCGTCTTCGCAGTAGATCGCCGTTGGTTGATTACCTTCCGCCGACCTTGTCAGCATGTCTAGCCGTTGGTTGATTACCTTCCGCCTATCCATGGCCTACAGCCCTGCTGCCGACTGTAGGGGTCCATTTGTTACACCGTGAACCAAGTGTGCCTCCTGGGTTAGGTTACCTAACACTGGTAGAGGAGCATCCAGTATAGACAGGGCGGGGCATGTATCATCTCTAATGCAGATGCGTATCAAGCCTTTGCCTTCAATGGTGCCCTAGGCGCTAAAGCACACAATGACTTATTTATTTGACAGGGCTAAACCAACCCACTCTTGATCAACTAAATAATGAACAGGCTATGCTTATCGGGCCTGCCCTACTGGGCTGACAGCTACAGGTAGTACCTCATTACTACCATAGTGGTAGCAGGATCTACTCGCGAAGCTGTAATTATTATAGTATATTTATTGTTGTATTTATAGTTATTTTTACTCACCATAAGTAGTTGTTGTTGTTTCTTCGGCTGTAAATAAGAAGATAAAGGTAGTAAATAGTAAATGTATGTCACAGAATGTCCGAGTGGATACTAACCGAGTGGATACTAACTGCTTGCTTACACAATAGCGTTAGGTGGAACAGGTTCGAAGTGGATACTAACTGCTTACACAATAGCTTTAGGTGGAACAGGTTCGAACTGTTGTTTCCGTATGACACTTTCGACGTTAGTACAATACAACTCGACTACTCTCAGCAATTCAGTTACATCGTGGCACAGTATGGATTCATATTTTGCATTTGGTTACTAACCCAAAGGGTTAGTTAGTGTGTATGGATCAAGAAGGTGTAAGGAAGGGGGCCAGGGCAGGAACGTTTCCCTCAGGCAAATACTGGTTTTAAGTGGGGGTGGGGGGGGGGGGGGGGTTACACCATTTTGGTCCAAAATATGTAAAAATTATATTCATATTTTCTATTATAATGCACGATTGAATGGTGTGTTACGATATATGGCGCTGTGTACCTACAGTATATTAGCCGTCATACAGTATAATTATTTAGATAAGCCATAAAGACGTGCGACTATATTTAGACAAGGAAAATAAAACGCCCATATTTTTGAATTTATCCATTTTATACAGTATGTAGTACTACCTATGTAATTTTGTAGTAAAATATAAGTAAATAGTTCCACGGTAGCAAGTTTCCTATGAAACCCTTGATATAAGCTTGCTGTTATTAGCCTCAATAGGACTAACTGCACATTTGTTTTAATTTCTTTTATATTTGTGCTAAATTAGATTTCATGTACCGTATTTTTAGTACCGCTAAATTAAGCAACGCCAAAATTACCATATATGGTGATGATTTGTGATTCCAAGGAGGAATAGGTTCACAATCCGGCTTCCTTTTTGGCCTAGCTGTTTCTAGGTTAGTCTAATGGTAGCGCGGATTGGGGAACCAATCAGAGGATTATTGCATCATCCTTTAGGAATCACCTATAAATTTGGCTGTATTTCCGGTATGTGCATCTCAGTTATCTTAATTAATCCATAATCTCACTAATCTCAGTTTTTGTGCATAATTCTGTGTATTCTGTTTTTCCATTTGTTTTCTTGCAATAATTCGCAAAATTTGTAATTTCTGCTTATTTCTTGCTGTATTTCTCACTTTAATCTCAATGATTACTGCCAATTACAATCAGAACTATGATTTCTACCCTTTGATTAATGGTTCTATGTGATTAAGATGCGATAATCCCACGGGATTTCTTTAGACTGTCAGACTGTATGATTGCATGCGCCGTTACGGTAGCTACTCATTAGATGGAGGGCTAAGGTACCGGTAGGCGCGGCGGGCACGCCGGGGGGTAGCGACGAAGGGAGTGCGGAGGATTCAAAGGCGAGCAACGCTGGCGGGGTGTCACTGTTGCGGTTGGAGGGCTAGCAGTGTAGAGGGAAGACTGATTGCTGGTACAGTAATTAGGGGGCTGATGATCCAGATTTTGTCTCTATTTTGTAGTATTAGGGGGCAGGAATCGGGTTAGTTAGGAAGCCTACATGTACCCGGGAGAGGCCTTCGTGCTTTACATTGCGAGTTGCGAACTGTGAATTGCGAACTGCAGATTGTAAATTGTACATTAGGAACTATAAATTGGTAAGTATTAACTATTGATTGTTACGCTGATTGGTGTGTTGCTAAAGTGTGCCTGATTAAATTATGAATGCTTAGATAGGCGCCATTTTTCCCTTGATTGATTTCTATTTCTTAAGTTTACGATAAATAATTACTGATTAGGTAAAATTAATACGGTTTTTAGGCTGTTACTAGTGCAACCCGTTGCGTAATAAATTAGAATTGCGCATTCTGGAACACTTAGTAATTAGTACGCTGTTTCATATTTGTGACTGTAATTAATTAGTAAAATTAAGAATTTGTACGCAGCATAGCAGATCTATCCATGGCCTATAGCCCTGCTGCCGACTGTAGGGGTCCATTTGTTACACCGTGAACCAAGTGTGCCTCCTGGGTTAGGTTACCTAACACTGGTAGAGGAGCATCCAGTATAGACAGGGCAGGGCGTGTATCATCTCTAATGCAGATGTGTATCAAGCCTTTGCCTTCAATGGTGCCCTAGGCGCTAAAGCACACAATGACTTATTTATTTGACATGGCTAAACCAACCCACTCTTGATCAACTAAATAATGAATAGGCTATGCTTATCGGGCCTGCCCTACTGGGCTGACAGCTACAGGTAGTATCACATTACTACCATAGTGGTAGCAGGATCTACTCGCGAAGCTGTAATTATTACAGTATATTTATTGTTGTATTTATAGTTATTTTTACTCACCATAAGTAGTTGTTGTTGTTTCTTCGGCTGTAAATAAGAAGATAAAGGTAGTAAATAGTAAATGTATGTCACAGAATGTCCGAGTGGATACTAACCGAGTGGATACTAACTGCTTGCTTACACAATAGCGTTAGGTGGAACAGGTTCGAAGTGGATACTAACTGCTTACACAATAGCGTTAGGTGGAACAGGTTCGAACTGTTGTTTCCGTATGACACTTTCGACGTTAGTACAATACAGTTTTCTCAATGATTACTGCCAATTACAATCAGAACTATGATTTCTACCCTTTGATTAATGGTTCTATGTGATTAAGATGCGATAATCCCACGGGATTTCTTTAGACTGTCAGACTGTATGATTGCATGCGCCGTTACGGTAGCTACTCATTAGATGGAGGGCTAAGGTACCGGTAGGCGCGGCGGGCACGCCGGGGGGTAGCGACGAAGGGAGTGCGGAGGATTCAAAGGCGAGCAACGCTGGCAGGGGTGTCACTGTTGCGGTTGGAGGGCTAGCAGTGTAGAGGGAAGACTGATTGCTGGTACAGTAATTAGGGGGCTGATGATCCAGATTTTGTCTCTATTTTGTAGTATTAGGGGGCAGGAATCGGGTTAGTTAGGAAGCCTACATGTACCCGGGAGAGGCCTTCGTGCTTTACATTGCGAGTTGCGAACTGTGAATTGCGAACTGCAGATTGTAAATTGTACATTAGGAACTATAAATTGGTAAGTATTAACTATTGATTGTTACGCTGATTGGTGTGTTGCTAAAGTGTGCCTGATTAAATTATGAATGCTTAGATAGGCGCCATTTTTCCCTTGATTGATTTCTATTTCTTAAGTTTACGATAAATAATTACTGATTAGGTAAAATTAATACGGTTTTTAGGCTGTTACTAGTGCAACCCGTTGCGTAATAAATTAGAATTGCGCATTCTGGAACACTTAGTAATTAGTACGCTGTTTCATATTTGTGACTGTAATTAATTAGTAAAATTAAGAATTTGTACGCAGCATAGCAGATCTATCCATGGCCTATAGCCCTGCTGCCGACTGTAGGGGTCCATTTGTTACACCGTGAACCAAGTGTGCCTCCTGGGTTAGGTTACCTAACACTGGTAGAGGAGCATCCAGTATAGACAGGGCAGGGCGTGTATCATCTCTAATGCAGATGTGTATCAAGCCTTTGCCTTCAATGGTGCCCTAGGCGCTAAAGCACACAATGACTTATTTATTTGACATGGCTAAACCAACCCACTCTTGATCAACTAAATAATGAATAGGCTATGCTTATCGGGCCTGCCCTACTGGGCTGACAGCTACAGGTAGTATCACATTACTACCATAGTGGTAGCAGGATCTACTCGCGAAGCTGTAATTATTACAGTATATTTATTGTTGTATTTATAGTTATTTTTACTCACCATAAGTAGTTGTTGTTGTTTCTTCGGCTGTAAATAAGAAGATAAAGGTAGTAAATAGTAAATGTATGTCACAGAATGTCCGAGTGGATACTAACCGAGTGGATACTAACTGCTTGCTTACACAATAGCGTTAGGTGGAACAGGTTCGAAGTGGATACTAACTGCTTACACAATAGCGTTAGGTGGAACAGGTTCGAAGTGGATACTAACTGCTTACACAACAGCGTTAGGTAGAACAGGTTCGAAGTGGATACTAACTGCTTACACAGCGTGGAACAGGTTCGAAGTGGATACTAACTGCTTACACAATAGCGTTAGGTGGAACAGGTTCGAAGTGGATACTAACTGCTTACACAATAGCGTTAGGTGGAGCAGGTTCGATGTGGATACTAACTGCTTACACAATAGCGTTAGGAGGAACAGGTTCGAAGTAGATACTAACTGCTTACACAATAGCGTGGGGGGGGGGGGGGGGGTACACCATTTTTGGACAACTCTTCGATTTATCACTCACAGCGTTTCAAAATTGGTTTGTTTTGGCTAACATTTGGCATATAGGTGCCTAAGATGCTATTCTACATGACAGGTCAGAAAAAAAAATTTTTCGATGTTTAATATTAGTTAATACTAGTTAACAATAAAAAAAGCTTGGTTGCGCTTAAAACCCGAAGTTTTGAACCTAATCACATGAAAGTTGTTTTTTATTATAGATCAAAGATGGGGCAACATAACTATCAGGCGAAATTTTGTGAAAATAATTCTGCACCGCTAGGTGGCGCTGCAAATTTATGCTAAATTTTTATCTTTGTTATAAATAGTATTAAATTTTATTAACAAAAAATTTCGAAAAGTTGTCTTATGCTTTTATGCAGGGTGGCTAGCTAGCCACCCACAGAAAGTTTCAGACTAATTACTCAAAAATTGTAGAAGTAGTAGGGTTTTGAAGTTGACAATTTCATAAAAAAAAATTTGGAGATAATCGACGCTTCATTATACATAGTAATAGTAATTTCAATAGGATTCCCTAAATTGAAATTATTATAACTTGAAAACTAAAAGACCTATTAAATAGTGGTTTTCAGATTTGGAAACACCATTCAATGGTGCATTATAATTTACCATAAAAAAATTTCGACATATTTTGGACCAAAAATGGACCAAAATGACCTCCCCCCCCCCCCCCCCCCCCCCCCCCCCTTAAATGAAATCCACAGAGCATTGTGATGTATGCTGAGCGATAAACATTGTATTCAGAATTATTATTTTTATTTTCATAATATTGCACCAGAAACAATAACCAAAAACAAATACATGAAAAACTAACAAAGAAGTAATGTAATTATTCTAGTCCATTAAATTGTTGTATTAATAGTTTTTATTCTTATAATTACTAACTTGGTGCAGCTGTTTCTGTTGTTCCTGTTGCTGTTGTTTCTTCCGCTGTAAATATAAGATAAAATAAATTACAGCCATGGTGATAAAATAGTTTACAGTAAAGTATTAAGCGTACTCAAAAATTACATGAAACATTTTCCATCTTCCATTTTAACTATCAATGTTCCTGCTAAATAGATTTAAAAATTATTATTTTAAACTACTAGAGTATTAATTAGCACTACTACTAAGTCGAGCGAACTCGGACAGTGGAAATGAGATCCTTCCAGGCTTCCCGATTCTCCATAGTTGTCGCAATTTCGTTTCTCCCAAGTTCAGTATCCCTTTAAAGTTGATCTATATATGTTATGGCAGGTCGTCCACGACTACGCTTTCCATGAGTTGGTTGCCAGAAATGTAGATCTGGTATGACCTCGTCTTTACTTCGCCAGCAGTGCCCCCTGAATCTTAATCTGCATTCACGGAGGGTGGTTGATACAGGTGGTATTGTACCATAGAGCTCGGGCTACATTTTAAAGAAATAATAGTAATAATAATATTAATAATTATTGTTGCTGCCATTGTCACGCTAAATTTAAATATTGCCACAATTATTAGAAAAGTTAAAAGTGAAGATGAACCTGCCAATTTTTGAAGGTTTAATAATAAATAAATTGTTTTATTATCTGTATTTTATTGGTGCCACATAAAATACTGAAGACTTACTTGCATAGACTGCGATACACATTCCAGAGAGAATGGCAATAAAAGTCAATGCAGTGGTTGTAGAGAATGACCCCATACTTACTTATAGGCTAGTGGTAGAGAATGAGGTTATACTAGATACAAGTGAATAAGTACGTGTGTGAGAGAGAAAGTTAAAACAAGACAAAATACAATTTGTAAAAGTTGATTGTTTTAAATAAACTTCAAGAAATCTCACGTGTTTACTGTATTACACGTGTTAATTACTGTGGCAAATATGTGGAGATTGTTAGGGATAAAGAGTTGTGTTGTGTGAGGAGTAAACATAAGGACCCCCAACTGGTTGCAATGATAGCCGAATCAATATGAACGATGTTGGGATTCACACATACACTATAGAGTACAGCTCGGTGGATATAGGAGCGATCAATGTTGTACTAATATACGTTATACACGTCTTAGTGAAGCATAATAATTATATTGGGTAGCAGATAGGAAGCAATGTGTTGTATACACAATATATGGAGTAATGAATCCCATGTGCATAGATGGGACGGTTCCTGTAGAATATGTACCAATAATATGAAAACTATGAAAAAATGACAACAGGTTGTTTCATTCATTATATGATATTTTAATTACAACATTGAACTGAACTCACAATTAAGTTTCAAGTAGTTTCTAGAAGTGTGGTGCTCCATCTAGAAACAATCCTCTACCCGCTGCCCAAAAAATCACGCCATTATTGTCCTTTCTTAACTAGATTTTTTGGGTTTAAGAACTCCAAATCGACTGTTCATTCATGTTAAAGGGTCGCATTGATGGCGATATATACCTTGGTTCCATAGTTTTAGTTGAGATATTTTTACTCTCGCTATTATTACCCTCGATATTTTTACTCGAGATATTTTTACTCAAGACATTTTAACTCGAGATATTTTAACTCGAGATATTTTTACTCGATATATTTCTACTTGAGATATTTTTACTCGAGATATTTTAACTCGAGATATTTTTACTCGAGTTATTTTTACTCGAGATATTTTTACTCGAGTTATTTTTACTCGAGATATTTTTACTCGAGTTATTTTTACTCGAGATATTTTCCAGATATTCCATCTTGCAAGACATTTATCCTCTTGATTTTTCTATTCATAATATTTTTCAACACTTGCGAAATTTTTCATGTCCCGATATTTTTCACCAATACCTTTGCCCCACACAGTCTTCATAGCTACAGTAGATAAACTCTTAATGGTTTGAAAATGTATTCGTTACAAAAATATTTGATGTTTGTAGTTTTTTCTTTTATCGATCAAATATGCGATGCCGAGGTTCTCAGCTACTCAGAGAAACAGTTTATATTAAATTGGCACAATGATAGGCGACGTAATACGCTGGATCCGGCCCACCCTAATGTAGATAACCTCGGAAATACAATCCCAGACGCGAGCGGAATGAACGAACTTGTATGGGATGCTGATCTAGAGAAATTAGTGCAGCAATGGGCTGATAGGTGAGTACATTAGGACTACTTGTTACGGGATTATTCCAATATGCACTTCACCAACCCAGAAACAATTATATCACCATATGGCAGTAATTATCACCCTCCAATGAAGGGGACTGCAGCTACCTAACAAGGTCAAGGTAATAATAAGACGCAGAACTGCTACCTAGCAAGGTCAAAGTAGCAATAAGACGCAGTGGCCAAACACATGAAGGATCACGTGTTGCGCAATCTATCATATTGTCATACGGTAAACGTACTGTGCATATTTCGTATCCCTTGTGCATACATAATACGGGGGATAACCATAGTTCACTCCCCAATAATGTGTTACTGCCTTGCTGAGAGAGAGCTGGCAAATCGACCTGTTAAACCAATCGATTAGCCACACCTAAACCGTTACTACCCAATGAGAATATTAGTAGTATGCAAAAATAGTCAGAACACTTACCTAAGCCAATCACAGATTTATATTGTAGTTCAGTTGTTCATCATTTTTGCTATGGTTTACATGTACGTAGCAAACACATAATTATTATAAGTATTACGGTACAAAGACTGACTTTTAGTAATCAGCCTGTGCCATTGCTTTGTACGAGCCAACTCACGCCATGTCTACTATACTAGATCCCTTGGCACTAATACTATACTATCGGTAAGTAACATCGCAGCTACACATACATATATTAAGGGGGGGGGGGGGGGGGGGGGTACACCCCCTCAGGTAAAGTTTTCAATTTATTGTTTCTTTATTTCACCTGGAGCAGAATTTAATGAGGATTACAAATCTGACAACCGCTTAGTGAGACCTGTTTCAGTTCTCGAGTTATCACTGTTTTTTCGTATGACAGTCTGTCCGTCAAATTGTAAGAAAGACAGAAGACTGACAGACAGACAGATAGAATAGATTCCACCAAAAATTAGAACTGAGAGAGATTCGGAAAATCTGAAATGAAATCAGCAACCCCGAAAACCCCAGTAATGAACATTTTAGCTCGTTGGTGTGCATCCTTCGTGCCGGAAATAATTAACCAACCAGAAAACAGACAGCCAATTTTGGCGGAACAGTTTAAACTTTGAAGGGCATTTTCTCTGAATGGCATTTTTCATTTTCAAATTACTACTCCTCCGTCATTTTTCAACCAATTTTCTTCGTTTATGGCTCATTCGATCGAGCTTTGGAAACTCTTTAAAAGTTATCTTATTGAATTTTGATAAATATTACCATTTTTTCTACTTAGCCATTTTTAATTAAAAATATGATAATTAATTAATTAAATTAAATAATTAAAATAAAATTGGCTAATTAAAAATTCTATAAGATAACTATTGTAGAGTCGATCACGCTGAGTACAAAAATGTTGGTTTCAAGAAATTTTGACCAAAATTGAGGGACTAGTAGTAATTTTAGTGAAATCGTTAATTCCGCCGCCAGCCACTAGGGGGAGGCTACAAATTTTAAAATTACTGTAAAGGCTATTTGTCCTTCCATACATACAGTGGTTGACCATGACAAAATAGCAATATTATAATTGACAGCCATTTTAAAAATTTGTTCGCGCTTTCAGACCTTTAGCAGTTTAACCTGCCAATTTTAGGTGTCCTCTTGTTTATAAATCGACTTTAGCCTATAACAATTATTTAATGCACATGAAGTAACATTAGCCGAAGCCAGTCTATGCGCGATCATTCACCCACAGTTAAGGGAGACTTGATTCGGATTCCTTGACCTTATTGCGTTGCAGACCTACTGTATTATTCGATTGATTGTTACTATATAATCTCTGACAATATTATTGACTTTCAGGGAAATATTAACAGTTCCTTTAGGACGTGTCGCTTTAAGTATAAAACAGAGCTATGACTTATACTAAACACAATGAGATGGCTAATGATTTTCGTAAATAGCGCATTCTTTAGGAGATGCTTTATTATCTGTCACACTGCTGCATAAGATTTCACACTGCTGCACACTGATCTGCCGACCGTCACTGAATTTGATCATATATAAGGAGGATAGCCACTGACACATGTAGGGATTATGAAATAGCATTTACAAAGTTGTTCAGTCAGTGCAGACTGCAGTTTCATCAGTCAGTGATTCAGAGTCAGTTGCAGTCATCAGTTGCAGATAATAGATTTACGTTCTTGTAATCCAAAGCCATCTAATGTTGGCCAAAGTCTGAAAATTCCAACACAGAAGTACAGAAGAATCCTAAGCCGGTGTTCTGGGCTTAGAAAAGATACACACTGACTGAATTGCGTGGGTTTCTGTAGGCACTGTCCAACACAAAGTGAAAATCGCTCTGATTGGTCGAGCGAGCCGAACAAAGAACAAAGAAAAGCTCCACGCTGGCAGTAAATCAGCTGACAGATGTCGTCATCTGAACTACACTCTATTTAGAGTATTTGGCATATTGCGGCATAAAATGGCTTGTTATGTCCGGTAAAACACTTACAGGGTACATTGCGGAGAAAATGGCTTGTTATGTCCGCTAAAACAACTAAACAGTTCATTGCGGAGAAAAATGACTGGTTATATCCGCAAAAGCTTTTACACTGCTCCCAGAAAATGGGATTTAATTCTATAAAATATAAAAAATCACAGTTTCTAAAATATAAAAATACTCTAAACAGTTAGTCTTTCTTACGGAACGGCGTTTACGCAGTTTTTTGAGGCTAGCAAGAGTCCTTTTCTCTTTGGGGCGAGCCACTTTACTAGGAGGGCTATAACTCCTGGATGAAGGGTGCAATACAATTGCATCGGAAGGTTTTAGGATTACAGTCGGTGTATCCGCCGGTCGAGGTACCCGGTTGATCGGTATCAACCTCAGTGGAATCAGGTCGAACAACCTTGAGAGCGCGTTTTAAGACAGAAGCTCTTACTGGTTCCTGACGGGTCGTTTGCACGAGAGCGGTAGGTGGACCGTGTGCAGTGAGAAATTTCCCAGGTTTGATGGTTCTTTTCGACTCGCATTCTCGGGCTCTGTGGAAATCGACATGCTTCTCCTCGAGCTGATTTTCCTCTGCTTGTCGTTGGAATCATTCGTCCAAAACTCTTGCAGAGAGTAGGGTCGTCCAAGTTCGATATCTTCTTAGAGATTCTGGGTTTCCCGATTGAACTGAGATAAGTTAATTCGTTTACCGCTTGCACTTGCTGCTACAATTTATGTTTCTCTGAACAATCGTAGGTTCCTTTTCAGATCTTTTGTCGAATAGTGTCTAACGCATTGCGTACAACTCTCTCCTCCACCTCGGTGACAGGTTGTATCGGGGTTAGATCGGGATGATTATACGGGTTGAACGGCGATATTAAATGTCCGCGTCCCAATCCGGCTAGGTAGGATGGGCGAATATCTAGGGAGCCCATAACCGGAGTGCCACCGACTAATTGTTCGGGTAACACCAGATCTTTGAACAATGAGTACAGTTCAGGAAGATCTGTCATTCTATTAGGATCAAGAGTCTGAGGTCTCACCAGGGAATGAGGAGGTCCGACCGAGTATTCCGGAACTCTGATCATCGGTTTATTTAAGGATCGTTTGCGTCGAGCGAGCGTAAGTGATACGTCGAACAAGTTTCGCTCGAAACTCCCATAAATATAGCGAGTAAAAACTGTGTTTAGCGCAACGTCTCCGCGGATGTTTATATCTTTCCGTGTGTTGGTTGGGTCTAGGGCATTCATCGTAATAATACCAAAGATGCATGTCTTGTAGGGGAAACGCTGGTGATCTTTCTCCAGTTTTACAATGTTTCTCTCAGGAATTCCAAATATTCGTTGAAGTCACTGCGTTTATCCGGTTCTTTAACATCTTCTCTTTCGAGTTGGTTTCGAATAGAATTTTCGTGTTCGATTCTCAGTTTATCGTTCCGACTCCGCTGGGTATGATATTTAAATAGGATCATTTCCCTTTCGGTGTCTACATCGTCCATATCTTGTAAATCGATAGGATGGCCAGTAGTAAAGAAGTCTATATACATACCATTACGATGCATATAGCGAGCGGTGAATTTTCTATAGTCCAATTCACGCGTGAGCTGTTCCTTTGACATTAGCGGTTCAATATAACGGCCATCGTCCTCCGTAGTAGAGGGACTAGCATCACCGCGTATTAAACTATCAACAACGCTTGCAATGGTAGTGTATATCGCTCCCTGATACCAAGATCATCTTCTATCAACTCAGACATAGCTGCTATAAGAGTTTATCAATATTATGATTAATTATAATTAGGCTAGCGTGCGTCGCTGCCTACCCCTCACGGCCCCCGGACAGCGCAAGATCCTCAGCGCTGATGTACTGTCGCCGCTGTGTCTATCGCCAACGTAGTAGCTGCACAACGACAACAACAACCAGCGCGAGTCACTCCACTGTCCGTCCCAAGGGCTTAGATTTACTTCAGGTTCTTACTGCAGGGTTAGGGCTACTTTCACAACTGCGACTCGCTACTGTAAACATACTTTAGCAGTAACATTCACCTATAAACGCACAAACTCCACACAACTGTCACAAATTGTACACTCTCGGGCCATTTGTCCATTAGTCAAGTGCCTTCCAGAATGCCACGTTATTATGATGTATCCCTGGATACTAGCAGTGCGCTATTTATGCCGTATGTTATTCAATGGGGCAAGCCCTTTTATTGTTCTTCTAACTCACTTCTAATTCTAGCGTGGTTGTTGCCATGGTGACATTATGGAAAGCTAGCAGTAGAATTAGGGTAATTCTCATGATGCATACAGATCTGGGATGCTATTTAATAGTAATTCTTTAATTGTCAATATTCCCCTTTATACATGATTTTATGAATTTTATCGGCTATTGACTATATATTGGAGATTCTCGCACACTAATACACTTAATAGGGTGAATCTCCGCTCCCATGATCAGATCATGGGAGCTATATAATTAGATTCTATTAATTAATGGAATTTTGGGAATATTATAAATTGTATAAAATAACAATTTATCAAATTCATGAAAGGATATGAATTTAAATTTATTCCCGTAAATTTTATTATTTAATATGGAATAGACACAATTTTATTCCAGAGCATGCCTGGGGACTGGGATCCTTGATTCTAGGAAATTTGTCTTTTTAAGAGTATCGGTAAGTGCTACGATATCTTAATTGACTAGAATTTTAAAGGATCTAATTTTTAACAGATTTTAATTTATAAATTTTCTTGTTTTACAAACTCCTTAGAGTTTATTTGTGTGTATTTACTCTATTATAACATTTGTTTTAATAGATTTTTATAAATATTAACTATGTAATATTTAAGATGGGCACCGATTTATTCCAGAACATGTCTGGGGACGTTAACCACTGATTCTAGAATTTTGTCTTTCAAGTATATCAGTGGGTGCCGCGATATCTTAATCGACTAGAATTACAGATG
Organism: Nemertoderma westbladi; assembly: GCA_032718475.1. Lineage (NCBI taxonomy): Eukaryota > Metazoa > Xenacoelomorpha > Nemertodermatida > Nemertodermatidae > Nemertoderma > Nemertoderma westbladi. The sequence continues at coordinate 23,662 of JAUCBJ010004188.1, forward strand.
GTCAAAGGGTTTAACAGATCGATTTTGCGTTTTACACTACTGTTAAAGGGACATCACGCTACTATATGTATTATTTAATATACGGTATGAGAGCAATATTGCAAGAAGCAATGTCAGTGAGAAGAGGCAAGTCGTTTCCAAGGTCTACCCAGAGCTTGGTTTAGCCGAGACACGAGGATCTGAACTTTGCATTCCTAATACTCTACTTACCAATAATACTTGAGTATAGTAGGAGCTTTATTGTACTTTAATAAGTACGGACATTTCATTTTACTGTAATCACGTATTTATAATATGATACGGACAGTAAGGAAAGAGAAAAAGAATTATTTCTCGCCGTTGCACTAAATATATATAATATAAGTAATTAAGTAATAAACGCGATTATATATTGCACTATTCTACTAAATAACCACTAAAATAACATTCTACTAAATAAAATTAAAGAAAACGATTATTATAAAATTACATAATAATACATACCTAAATGTAATAATAAATGTAAATAATAAAAAACGAATATAAAATAATATGGTCACACACCCACTCCAGACGCTGTTATGTTGGGGAGTCCCTAGATGTCTGTTGGATTAGGGAGGTGGTCGTAGGAAGAGTATCTCGCCTTCCATAGTTTCCGGACAGTTCTCTGTCTCTCTCCAGTAAACATAAACGACCAACTGGGCGATTGAGCTGCTGCGTCTCGAATACAATTCCCGGTTTCTTAAAGTTACGTCGCATGACGACGAGTTCTACCGATCGCACTAAACCATCATCCGAGATATGAGTCTCGATGATACGACCTGTCTGCCACCGCTTACGTGGAAGATCTGTTTCCACAATAAGGACCATGTCTCCGGCGCTGACGTTTTCTTGCTGTGCAAACCACTTGGTTCGAAGTTGTAGCGTGGGCAGATAATGTTTTACGAAATGGTCAGCGAAACGACGGGATAATAACTGCATAAGTTGCCAAGTTTGTCGGCAGTATTCGTCTCCGTCCGTGATTTCCGATCGTGGGAGCATGGCTACAGGTTTCTTCAGTAGGAAGTGCGTGGGTGTTAGCGCTTCCAGAGAGTCGGGACTCGATGAGACTGGCATAAGCGGTCTTTCGTTAAGATAGGCGGCGATTTCTTCCATTAACGTCCACAAAAGTTCGTCGGTGAGATATGCGCGGCACGGCACTATAAAGTGAAATGCGGTCTTAACGCTTCTTATTAACCTCTCCCAACTTCCTCCCCACCAAGGGGAATCGGCGGCGTTGAATGTCCAGCTAGATGATGTTACCCTTAGCTGATCGTCCACCTGTCTTTGGTTCCAGTCTCTAACGTAAGCCTTGATCTCATTATTGGCAGCAATGAAGTTCGTCCCCTTATCAGATCTCATCGTGTTGCTAGTTCCAAAGCGAGCGATCTGTCGGCGTCTAAGAACTTGGTTCAGAGCTCTACGGGGTTTATGAAAATAATAGCGAGTTCGAATTTCGCTAAGAACTCGTTCTCTACCAGCATGGTAAAGCTTACTGTGAACATCTACAATCATCTTGATTTGTATTTCAAGATTTCTAATGAGTATGGGAAACTTAGTGTCAAAGGATAATGGAGCATTAGTTAGTCTTCCTCCAACGCGTATTAACCCATCTATCATTGTGCTAGAGAAACGATCCCTTAAGCGCATCTGTAGATTTCTCAACAACAGGAAATACTTATCGGAATCCCCATAGCATTGCAGGAGTCTCAGTATCTGCTTACTGGTTTCTTCATGCTCCTGGTAACTGATCTTCTCATTCAGAAATCTGTCTGATATCTTGTATTTGGGAAGATCTTTAGCAACATGGACCTGCGCAGATGTCAGTGGAGCGGTATCACTAGCGATCTTCTTTCTGGAGTAGTGATAATGAAAGCATCGCTTCAAATATGCAATGGCCTTACAGAGCCGATTCCAGGAGCTATAGTGATGTATCGCTCTCTGCAGGAGGGGTGAGAGCCCTGTGAGACGTCTGGTGTTCCAGATTTCCAATCTCTCTCTCTGATTTCCACAACAGACTTATTTGTGGCGGGGAATTTTGGATCCAAAGCGTCGTCTCCGGAAATGTGTAGAACAGACAGATCTATCACGGGTTTAAATAACTTCGATTTACTCGCCCGGGTTTTAGGTTTGACTTTCTCCGCTCCCTTGGCTTGTCTAATCTCAGCCGTGGTAAGATGAGAAGGCCATTCATCCTCTTCCTTGCTTAGGAAGTCGGGTCCACCTAACCAGTCTGGAGTATCTATCAGTTCTTGTGGAGTTGCTCCCCTGGAGGCGATGTCGTTAATCGTCCCAGGGCAATGTCTCCATTGATCTATCTTCGTGCGACTAAGTATAATGGCTACTCTGTTGGTAACGACGACGCTGAACTGACAGACTTCATTGGTTATATACTCCAACACAAGTAAAGCATCGGTCCAATGGACAGTTTTCTCCAGTGGATAGTCGATCTGTTCTGTTACATTCCGGCCGATGGCTGTAGCGTATAGAGCCGCTTTTAACTCCGCTCGAGGAACTTTCAGCTTGTTGTTTATCAAGGCCTTAGAGGTAACCAAGGCGACCTTAATTCCATCCGGAGTTTCAACCCTCAGGTAGGCTACTATACCTATTCCCATGTCGCTGGCGTCTCCAAACACATGGAGTTGATAGGAATACGTGGGGAGAATGTGACCAAAATAAGAATGGGAAATCGTAAAATTCTCGATGGATGGTAGAGATTCTTCCCATTTCATCCACTTCTTTAATAATTCTCCCTTAAGTGGATCGTCCCACGAGTGGTTTTCAAGCCACATTTGTTGTACTAAACTCCGAGCAATCAATATAACTGGGGTAATATATCCCAATGGATCGAAATAAGTGCTCAGGATACTTAGACAAATCCGTTTTGTTCGAATTGGATTATCTCGCTGTATTAGCTGGAAAAACAGAATATCTCTCTCCGTGTCCCATTTCAAACCAAGCGTCTTGGTTTCTGGAAGATCATCCTTGATAAGGTCTAGATCTTTAACTCATCGGTCTTCTACCGGGATCGATTCCAGAAAGTCACGGGAGTTACTGGTGAATTTAGTTAATCGAAATCCACCTCTGAAATGGCCTGTATCATTTACCTCCGGCTCGTTTGGATGTTCGCCATCTTTCATTATCTATGCAAGGGCCACTTTTGTGGAACTCATTATCACAACTTATTAGGGACAGTCGAAACCTGGCGATATTTAAGAAAAAATTAAAATACCACTTACTGCAGATATGATTAAACCATTTCAATTTCAATAGCATACATATATATTTTTTTTTTTTTTTTTTTTTTTCATATACATTCTCCCCAATTGGTTATCAACAACTTGCATTATATAAATATATTTTCCTTTACATATTTTGCGTCATATATATAGTTTCATACTTTTTTTCTTTACATATACATTCTCCCATATTGGTTATCATCAGTTTGCTATGCAGTCTTGTACATACCAAAAATTTTTTTTTTTACATGCAGGAAAAAACAAATATTTATAAAATTCCGACAGCAGTCAACCGCACCGCACCCACCTATCTGTATAATTAAATTTACTTTAAACATTCTAGAACTCTCCAGATGCAGGGGTGAGCTAAAACTACACTAGCTATGCTATAGCGGAAGCTCACACCAATCAACCCAGCAATCAATTTTGTAGGGTATTGTGCGTTATTTTTATTTTATATTTTGGAGGAAATAAATAAATAAGAAATAAAACCTCTTTTCAAGCACTCTACCATTCCTTTGGCGACATCAATGGCTTCTTCCACCGATGGGAGGGACTTTAAATTGTCATCCATGTATATATCCCGTTTGATGTTGTCGATAACCGCTTTGGAGAAGGTGTCCCGGTTGTCATCAGCAGTGGTGCGCACTACTGAGCAGGCATTTTAAGGGCTCGAAATGATCCCAAAAGCCTGGATGGTCATCCAGTACTCCACAGGTTTTTGGCTGAGGTCTCCTTCAGGCCACCACAGAAATCGCAGGCTGTCTCGATCCCTATCCAGCGCTTTAACTTGTAAGAACATGCCTTCTATATCTGAGGCGAAGGCGATCGAATATTGCCGTAATCTTAAGAGTATTCCCAACAAGGATTGGAGTAAGTTGGGTCCCGGCAACAACTCGGAGTTAAGGGATTGGCCCATGTAGAGGGCGGAGCCGTCAAATACTACCCGGACTTCATTGGGTTTACCGGGTTTGGGAACGTAATGATGTGTTAAATAGTACGTTCTCTCAGTTATGGGTGTTTCTCGCTCCGCATATCCCTTGTCAATGAATTTCTTCAGCTGGGTCTTGTACATCTCCTTAGCTGAAGCATTTGCCGTAAGGCGTCGATGTAGTTGCGCGATTCTCTTCTCCGCCAAGGGTCGGTTATTTATAAAATTGGGTTCTCGCCGTTGGAAAGGCAGACCAATCTCATACCTACCTTGATCTTTAAGAAAACGTGTAGTCGTTTCCTGTATCTGCTTGGCTCTTTCCTCTTCTACCGATAGGGCCTTATCGTAGGAATTAGGCTCTACAGCTTCTTGAGTAAAGAATCGTACGGCGTGTTCATCGCGAGTCTTCGCGTTGTAACGATCTATCACTTCATTCAGTTCGTCATTGTAATCGACTTGTCCACCTGGATGGATTAGGTGACACAGGTTCACTTGGTTTTGCCAAGTTTCATTTTCCGTAAGGAGGTTGATGGTATTCTCCTCGTCGAATAGTTGATGAATATCGTCATTATCTGAGGAGTATGGTGTTCCCTCAGGTGTGTCGTCTCCCTCACTGATTTCTTCTTCCCATTCACTCACCTGATGGACCTGATCTTTGGGTAGCCTTTCCATGAGTGTCCTACGGGAAGGTGCAGTGAAGTACCAACCTACTCTTGTTCTTCCCGCATAGGTTTGCAATGGATGCGGTCGAGCAGGCCGTTTCTCTAATGTCTCAAGCGCCTCATGCGCATTTTGGCCGATGAGTATCTGTACCCCCGGGTAGTCGGTGTTGAATCTAGGTATCTCCTGCTGCTGGGTGAAATCGTCTTCATCCCAGTTATAAGGTTCCACTTGGCTGGTAGCGAAGTACTTTATCGCCACCATTTTTACTGACCTTATACTGTGTTTTCCTAGTTCATCCTGGGGGGTGGACAACGCGCCTACATAGTAGTCTGTAGCTACTGTAGATTTCCAAACCTGCATAATTCCTGAAAGGTTCAACTTAGTTCGGAACTTGGGTTGTCCAGCAAAGATGTCTTCGGCTAGTTCTTTGTCGATGAATGTTCCTGTGCTGCCGGAGTCAAGGAGGGCGTTCACTATATAGCTCTTTTTTAACCCGTGGACTCTCAACTGCACTACGGGAAATTCCCGGATTCCTACATTGGATGTTGGTGCTTTCCAAGATGGTTGTCGGTCCGGAGTAGTTAGGGGGAGCTCGCTATCGGTTTCAGTCTCATACGTAAGCGCTCGATACACTGCGGTGTTTATCATATAGCAGGATTCGTTTTCATCGGAGAATTCGTCCGTGTAAAATCCTTCCATCTCAGAACTGTGGTCAGTGTCGTTCACATCACTGAATTGGACATGTAGTTCGGACTCACTTACCTGACTCGGGCTGTTTCTTTCGAATTCGGTGTGCAACAAGATATGATGTTTCGCGCCGCACTTAGTTCACCTTGCATCGGAGTAACAGGTTCGCCGTTGGTGTCCTTGTCTGAGACAATTATAACACAACCGCTTATCCCACATGACTTCGCGTCTATCTTTTAGGGATTTCTTTAGGAATTCATCACACACACTTAAACGGTGGGGCCCATCGCACAATGCACATTTTGGTTTGATGTTACTTACTTTACCTTGGGTAGTGTTGTGCACACTCGTTCTTTCCTCGGGCTTTCTTCCATGAATTCTCTTAGGAGAAGTAGGAGGAGTTTTTGTTACCTGTTCTCTCCTGTCACTAGTTCGAGACTTAAATTTACTTACATCCTTAGGCGCTTTGTTGACATAGTAAGATCTTTTGGTGTCTTTCCCGTTGTTCTCCTCTTGAGAGGCCTGGCTTTCGCCATCGTCTGTATAACACACCGGTGTTACCTTTCTCCTAGAAACGGGTTTCTCACTTACCTTATTTTCCGGTGTCTTCTCTCTGGACTGCTTTAGGAGCTGTAATTTTACCTCTCCATCCAAGAATGACATGAGATCAGCCATGGTAGGGTCTCTTCGTTGTTGTTCCATCATATATAGAATTCTTTTGTCCCAACGAGTACCCACTCCACCCTTTGGCAAGGTAGATGCTACAGCTCCAATAACCATAGAACTCTGATATTCATGAGACTTACCTAGCCAATCTAATTGTCTACAAATCTCGTGGATCTCATCGGAAAATTCTATAATCCCGTTGCTAAGAAACTTTCGGGGCGCTACCAATTTCGCATACAAATACCTAGCTATGTTATTCCTATTACCATACCTGATGTTTAGTGTATCCCAAACTTGTCTTAATCCATCTGGATGTCCAATAAACTTTAACGCCATTAACTTGGGAGATCCTTCCAAGCACTCGATGAGGAATCTAAGTTTCTCTCCGTTAGATAGCACAGAGTTCTGTATATTATCTTTATAATATTCATTAAAAGGTAACAATTTCATCTCATCTCCGTTGAACTTAACGATCTCTCCCACCTTTACCGCTTGACGGGCTTCGGTTCTAGCCATTTGACGCGTAAAACTTTCTTGGGCCATCGTATTATTTAATATCGAGTTATCGGTATATAAATTTCTCGGATTATTATCAGGTCTATATGGAATATCATTATCAACAGGTTTATCGTTACCCTTAATGGGATTTATTATAGGAGTTTCTACTTCGCTAGCAGTCTAGATGCGTGTAGGCTCCACACCTTGCGCATGAAATATTTCAGACCTAACAGGTTGACACATTGTTATAGGGGGTGATGGTATACCCCTTTGTATATTTACTAATTTATCGCGTTCTAAAGCGATACTCTGCTGCACTTCTTGCAACTCTATCCTACCCTCTCTGACTGTTCCCTTTAACTGTTGAACAGTCCCTTCCATCTCCCGGACCTGCTGAGAGGAACACAAACGGTGTTCCCTCAGCTGCCTGAGCAGGAGACCCATCTCCCGCCGTCCCTCATCCACCCACTCTACCGCCGAAGCGGGAGCCGCCAACATAGTAGCGGGTAGACGAGGGACGACGGGCGATAAATCGTTAATGTCTCGCTCGGCGTCCAGGACTGGAATTGACTCTGGAACAGTCCTACTGGGTACAGGTAGTTTAGTACTGTGCAAAGGGAATTTAGAGTTAGGTTCTGGAAGTACAGGGGTCTCTATCACAGAAGGGGTGGCTTCGAGAACAGGCCTAATTATTTCAGGCTCATCTACTATAGTAGGGAGTCTTTCTACTCTAATAATTTGGTCTGTGGGTTGTGTACTACCTAAGTCTGCACTAGCTATTTGCCTTCTCACAGCTGGGGGCAAATTAGGCAATTTCTGATGGTGAGGCGTTCTTATACGTCTGCTGGAACGAGATCTATTTCCTCCGCCTTCAGGATCTGTTATATCGCCTTCATCAGATGATGTAAATCACTTTCTCTTGGGAGTAGATCGACTTATCATCTGCATATAGTTAGCTGTTCTTTGTTTATTGAAGTAATCTTGCTTCTCTTGAAGATTTTCCAACTCTAGTTGGACTGTCTCTTCAGATGCCCTCCGTTCTGCTGCTGCCACTGCCTCTGCCGCTTTTCTTTCCGCTTCTGCCGCTGCTACCTTTCTTTCAGCATCTGCCTCTGCCGCTGCTGCTTTTCTTTCGGCTTCTGCCACTGCCGCTGCCTCTGCCGCTGCCACTGCCACCTTTCTTTCAGCCTCTGCCCCTGCCGCTGCCGCTTTTCTTTCAGCTTCTGCCGCTGCTGCTGCAGCTGCCGCCTTTCTTTGAACTTCTGCCGCTGCCGCTGCTGCTACTTTTCTGTCTTCTATCCGTTTTTTCTTTAATTGTTCTTCATGTTCCCTAGCGAGGAGGATGCTTTCATCAAATTTAGCTTGCTTTGTGACTAACATTTCCGCATCTAATGCGTCTAACACAAATTTGGCTCCTTCACTAGTAGGGTGAAGTCCAGCCAGCCGTCTCCTCAACTCTTTGTCACCTATAAAGCGTTGATAGTCCGACAGATAGATGTCAATGGCGTCCTTCTTCTGAGGTTTCTCTAATGTAACCTCGCTTTCCACCTGAGAAAAGGTAGCGTCTGTTGATTCTCCGTGGGTCGAGCGGTCAGCCAGCTGAATTTTCCACTGGGCCGTTCCTTGAACTTTGAGACCCACCCGTTGGAACCAAGTCTTTACGGCTACTTGCAACGACGTGTCTTGGCTTCTTTTCGAGGCTTCCTCAAAGGCCAATAGGATTAGTCTTATTCTTAGGATACGTTCTCGAACTTGATAAAGCAGCTCTCCCTGCTCTTGAGGTCCTTGGGGTTGTTGAAACAGTTGTTCCTCTAATCGCTCCAAAGAGCTGAAGAATCCCTGTACATATCCGGCTGCCAACCTCTTCCACACAGCTGGATCTCTAGTGTCCTTTACCACTCCTATCCTGTATAAGTCCTCCCAGGCAGCTTCCGATAAGTTAAACGGGAGTCCGGGTCCGGGGAAGTTCCATTGCGTCTCGACAATAGACTTCAGTTCCTCCTTCGTGTATCCCGCATAACTGTCCTTGGTCGATCGCTTACTTCTCGCCCAATCAATTTGATGTTCCTCCACCGCAATCAATACTCTAGTGAGTACGGCTTCAGGAAGAATGAGAAGTGGATCCGTATAAACTGCTTCTGCTATCTTTGCAGTATCTGCAGTATCTGTAGTATCTGTATCTGAACTACTGGAGCTATCGGGTCGCTGAGAAATATCTGCAGTATCTGTATCTGTATCTGAACTACTGGAGCTATCGGGTCGCTGAGAAATAAGTTCTCGGCTAGGGTGTTGCTGTTGTTTAACAGCTGCCTCTTGGTCCCGCTTGACTTGAGCCCGAGTGCCTATGATAGATCTACGGTACTTTACTAGCCTAGGGTCTGATACTACTACTGGAGGGATGACCTTTCTTACAGTAGGAGGGGAGTTGAACTTCGGTCTCAAACGTTCCGCACTACTATCTGGATCACAGATTGTTGTATCTATGAGACTGTCTGACAGGTTTTGCTTTGTGTCAGCCATGTTTGTTTGTACAGTTGAATGCCTACTGCTAGAACTACAGTTAAAGCAAGTCTAGTAATTCAGTATCAACTGTTAGCCTAGTAATTAATTACCGATATTGTTACTCTGTGTAACGTGATATATATACAATATATTAGAATACCGGTATACACTTATAGTATATATATAAGTATGATTACAAACTAGGGTTTGTCACAGAATACCGGTATATAATTTCAGCATAAATATATATAAATATATAATAAGCCTACCGTGAATACCGGTATACAGCTTACACTTATAGTATATATAAGTATAATTATAGACTAAAATTAATTACAGAATACCGGTATATAATTTCAGCATAAATTTATAGAAATAAAAGTAATAAGCCTATAGTAAATACCGGTATGTCAATTATTTTATAATAACTGAATTTCTGAATTTTAGGATTACTTTCCTTTACTTTATTACTGTTATTAAGCAGTAGTCCAACTGATATTAAAACCTAATTGATGTATGACAGGCCTACTATTTTATAAATCGGTTTGAGTTGATTTATAATATATATATATACCCTTATAATGGGTTTTTGACAATATTTGAAATAAATGTTATTATTTCTGGTAAGGAGTCACTACACCGAAGCTGAATGCTCTCAGTGAAGTGCTACTTGTTGGACACTAAAACAAATAATTCTACTTGCCTAAGTTACGTATTACTACAAATTACGTACAATTACGGGGTGAGATTACAATCTCTAAATAAACACAAAATTTTACACGTACAAATTTTAGGGTAATTTTACAGGAAATCTACAAACCAGCCTAACAAGGGGTTAGAATTTCTGGTTATTACAAATGGACAGGAAACTACGGTGTTTGAAAATAATTAAGCAGTAGTAAATATAATATTGCGTTGTCTAGATAAGAAAATACCACCGTCTGACGACTTATAGTCTCTAGCTTACAGCTCTATAAGTACTACGTTATGTACCCGGAGTGTTCCTACCTAGAAGTTAATTACCGCAGCCTACCAGAGCTAACGTGCCTATTAACCACTTTATAACACAAATATACTGCCTACACACTAATTACCTTTGGACAGCACTGTACACTAAACCCTAAATTAGGTACAAGTACTTATACAACAAATAACCAGCAGTTAAAAATACTTGTACAGCTAAAAGAACCACGGTATCTGCTGGAGTGACTAGAGCATAAAATCACCAGTCTTTACCTACGCCAAACAGCGCTGATGTAGTACCGGGGTTAATTTAACTATAACGGTATGTATAACAAGCACAATTACTGTAGGAATAAACTTGGGGTTGTGTATGTTGCGAATAATCGCATAAACTCTGAATAATAAATATTACGCTACCCGTACAGACTACACGAACAAAATACAAACCAAACGCTAGCAGACTACTATCAAGCCTAATTAAACTACAGTATATGCAGACTCCGAAATGGTTAGTTAGTATGCGTTCTAACCGAGTAGTACGACTTATTCTTTCGGAGAGGATTTACCTTACAGCACTGGATGCCTCCACCTTCCTAACTAGTACTTTATCGGACATACACTCTACACACACTGCAATCTCTTCAGACTTAACAACAGCCAGACAACAATCCAGCCTACAAATTATTTATACAATCTGAGCAGGCTTACACGCCTTCTGCTCAATATTACACTTACAAATAAATAAAACTGACAGAAATAAGTAAAATCCCAATATAAAACCAGGCGTCCCTGATTAAATATCAAGACCTACTGGTATATAATTATCAAAATCGAATAATACTGCTGTACCTGTAAGTACCGGTTCGGGTAGTCGGGCAGTCAGGCCTACAGCTTACCATTTGACCGGTACCTTCGACTTTATTGCCTATGGTGCAATAAAGAATCTAAATCTATTATTGTTCGCGCTTTCAGACCTTTAGCAGTTTAACCTGCCAATTTTAGGTGTCCTCTTGTTTATAAATCGACTTTAGCCTATAACAATTATTTAATGCACATGAAGTAACATTAGCCGAAGCCAGTCTATGCGCGATCATTCACCCACAGTTAAGGGAGACTGGATTCGGATGCTTTGACCTTATTGCGTTGCAGACCTACTGTATTATTCGATTGATTGTTACTATATAATCTCTGACAATATTATTCACTTTCAGGGAAATATTAACAGTTCCTTTAGGACGTGGCGCTTTAAGTATAAAACAGAGCTATGACTTATAATAAACACAACGAGATGGCTAATGATTTTCGTAAATAGCGCATTCTTTAGGAGATGCTTTATTATCTGTCACACTGCTGCATAAGATTTCACACTGCTGCACACTGATCTGCCGACCGTAACTGAATTTGATCATATATAAGGAGGATAGCCACTGACACATGTAGGGATTATGAAATAGCATTTACTGCACACTAAAACCAATGTAATGTAAGTCGCAGTTGCTACCGGTAACCGGTCCCTCTAACCTTTAGTAATCAAGAAGATTGGGGTTTTATGATTATTTATCGATATTCTCCAAATATAACAACATATCCATCAACATATAACCATTAATAACAGACAGTAAACAGAAGTACAATAATGCGGCGATATTCAGCCAGTATCGGTAATACCGGTACCGCAGTTGCAGGTGCAGTATCAAAGTTGTTCAGTCAGTGCAGACTGCAGTTTCATCAGTCAGTGATTCAGAGTCAGTTGCAGTCATCAGTTGCAGATAAATTTACGTTCTTGTAATCCAAAGCCGTCTAATGTTGGCCAAAGTCTGAAACTTCCAACACAGAAGTACAGAAGAATCCTAAGCCGGTGTTCTGGGCTTAGAAAAGATACACACTGACTGAATTGCGTGGGTTTCTGTAGGCACTGTCCAACACAAAGTGAAAATCGCTCTGATTGGTCGAGCGAGCCGAACAAAGAACAAAGAAAAGCTCCACGCTGGCAGTAAATCAGCTGACAGATGTCGTCATCTGAACTACACTCTATTTAGAGTATTTGACGTATTGCGGCATAAAATGGCTTGTTATGTCCGCTAAAACACTTACAGGGTACATTGCGGAGAAAATGGCTTGTTATGTCCGCTAAAACAACTAAACAGTTCATTGCGGAGAAAAATGACTGGTTATATCCGCAAAAGCTTTTACAAAATTCATGGGGGGTATATGCCCCCATATATATATCTATATATATATTATATATATTATACATAAATTATACATTATAATCCATGTCCTCTGGTACTCTGGTATTTTCAAGTCTTCTGGGTTGTGGCCATCACTTATTCAACTGTCAATATTGGTCGTAATTCCTATTTGCAGATATCGCCCATGGGAATATCTGGGAGTACAGACTCAGACACTTTTACTTCTGTAAAGTTATCAGGCAATACCCTGTCATTATTGAGGAGCTTTTCAAAGTGGGCCTTCCAACCATTGAGGCGATCGGCTTAACCTTGGTGGTTGGTTGGCTTTTCTGCCCAGTAAGCAAGTTGATCGATTTCCATGCTTGGGATGATTGCCTGCTGTCGTCAGCATCAATGATCAGCTCCTGTAAATTAACAGAGTACTGCCTGTTCAGGGACCTAGATTCAGCCTTAACTGCATTCTTGACCGCTGTAGTCTGTTTGAGTCGGGACTCTCATTGCCTGCTGTACTAACCCAACTTAAGAAGGGGAGTATCACCCCTAGCGGTGAAAGAATTTCAAATTTTCTGAAAATTTTCAGAAGTTTTTCAGAAGCTTTTCTACTTTTGCAGTTTGATAGAGGGGCTTTCATGTGGTGACATCGGTTTTCACCATTGAATAATTTTTTCACCACAAAACATAACTTTTCAATAACATAATTTATTACTTATATTATTTATTACTCTTTGCGTATAAAACAACATTTTTCTCAGTTTGTCGATTTTGACATTTTTTCTCACTAAATAGAAGAAGAAAAGAAAGAAGAAAAAAGAAGAAAAGAAGACAGAGAAGAAAGAAGAACCAACCTGCTGAAATGTAAAAAGTCACTAAAGATTGCTACAATGAAGACACGCACACTGAAAGCACATAACAAACAGGGTGACATTGTCTCTCTGGCAATGGAATATCCTAATGGAACCAAAGCACAACTGGATTACATCCTTATAAACAAAAAGTGGAGAAACAGCAAGATCAACTGCGAGGCATACAGCTCGTTCAACCTAAATGGTTCGGACCACAGAATTGTGACTGCAGAGATCAGACTCAGGTTGAGAGCCAGCAAACCCGGACAAGCAAGCAAATCAACTATGACTGGGAGAAACTCAGAACTGACAATGCAGTAAAGGATGCTTACACAGTAGAAGTTCAAAACCGCTTTGAAGCACTTCAGTCAATGGATGAAGACCAGTCCACCGATTCAATATACCAGAATATAATGACAGCCCACAACGAATCAGCTAAGAGGCATATCCCCCAGAAACCCGAGGTCAGCCCTACAAGGAAAATATATGAGAAGACACTACCTATAGAAACAGCTTTAAATGCTTTTAATGCTTCTTTGGAGTTCGGCAGGTGTGAAACCTGTCGAACTCCAAAGAAGCATTAAAAGCATGTCCAATAATAAAGCGAGTGGATTAGATGAAATCCCAGCGGAGGTATGGAAAACAGGAGTGCTAAACAGACCATTATTGAATGTTTGCAACCGGATGTTAAAAGGGGAAAAGCCACCACCAATTTGGACTAAAGATCAACTAAAGCCTCTCCCCAAGAAAGAAGACCTCGGTATACCAACAAACTATCGTGGGATCTGTCTGCTTGTGGTAGTTGCCAAAATATACAATGAAATGATTCTATATAGGATTAGGCCTCACATAGAGAAACTACTGCGTAAGAGCCAAAACGGATTTCGACCAAGTAGATCAACAATAGCTCAGATACTTGCACTACAGAGACTGATTGAAGGAATTAAGTCGAAGAATATCCCCGCAGTCATGACTTTTTTGGACTTCAAGAAGGCACTCGACTCCATCCATAGAGGAAAATGCTTGAAATCCTAAGAGCTTATGGCATACCAGAAGTAATTGATGCAGGCATTGGATTGTTATATTGTGACACAGAAGCGCAGGTACTCTCACCAGATGGTGAAACTGAGTTTTTCTCAATCCTGGCTGGGGTGCTGCAAGGTGACACATCAGCACCATTACTATTTGTAATTGTGCTGGATTACGCAATGAGGACAGCCACAAAGGGTGAAGACCTGGGATTTACACTTCAAGAACGCAGAAGTAGTAGATATCCGGCGACTACAGTCACAGACACCGACTTTGCGGATGACATCGCCCTGCTCTCTAATACCCCAGCAGATGCACAGCTTCTACTAAATAAAGTGGAGAGGGGATGGAGGAGGTTGGATTGCATATAAATGCTACCAAGACCGAATTCATGACCTTTAATGTAGATGGAAAGTTGACATCCATTGACAATCAACTAAGGAAGGTTGACAACTTCCAGTACCTTGGATCACGGATAGAGAGTAGCAAAAAGGACATAGAAGTTAGGAAAGCAAAGCTTGGGTAGCTCTATCAGAAATGGATACCATCTGGAAGTCAGATCTCTCCAGGCACCTGAAGACTAAGTTCTTTCGTGCCACAGTGGAAAGTGTATTTTTATACGGGGGAGACCTGGACACTGACTAAATCACTTGAACAACGAATTGATGGTTGCTACACAAGACTACTAAGGGCAGCCCTAAACATAAGCTGGAGACAACACCTGACAAACGCCGAGCTTTATGGTACAATACCACCTGTATCAACCACCCTCCGTGAACGCAGATTAAGATTCAGTGGACACTACTGGCGAAGTAAAGACGAGGTCATACCAGATCTACTTTTCTGGCAACCAACTCATGGAAAGCGTAGTCTTGGATGACTGGCCATAACATATATACAGTAGATCAACTTGAAGGGGATACTGAACTTAGGAGAAACGAAATTGCGACAACTATGGAGAATCGGGAAGCCTGGAAGGATCTCATTTCCACTGTCCGAGTTTGCTCGACCTAGTAGTAGTAGTAGTATAAATAATGAATTGAATTGACACATATAGACCAACATAATGGATACTTTGGAGAAACGAAGTTGTGCCCACACATTCTTTAGGGTAGCTAGCTGCTATAGAAAGAGGATCTGTCGCCTCTGGCTTCAGCTGACTGTTTAATTTGATGACGTTTTTCTTTATGCACATTAGCAATAAGTGTTACATGTTAGACGCCTCAACCCACCCATCCCACCCCCATTCACCACCTGCCTTTATGTGATGTATATGGAAAATCAGTTCAATCTTTTAAACTTATACAATTTGATTTATTTTAGTTGTTCAATGGAGCATGGTATTATGGATAATACATCTGAATATTTGTATTACCAGAGTATATACCCTGGAGGTTTAGGTCAGAATACTCATGGTGATGGAAGATCTGACTTTCTGGAATCAGCCTTGTTTGGTTTCTATGACGAAGTTCGGTAAGATTACCTAGGTTACTATACCGCTATTGGAGGCACTTGTTTCCTTTAACTTCAATACTTTAACAATGGCAATAATGTTTCATTATTTACTGTATTTTATGGTGTACTGTAAAGTGTGTGAAATTAAAAATTTTTTGGATGATATTAAATATCACTAAAAATGTAAAATTTTCCACATTTCTTTAATTTTATTTATTTTACAATAAGTTTTTATCCCCCAGGTTTTTCAACATGAGTAACTGGGAATGTACTGGATTCCCCAACAATAATCCACAGAACCTCCCTGCCTGGATGGCCTGCGGACACTTCGCCCAAATAATGAGGGAAGGTTTGAGTAGACTCGCATGTGCCAGGGGTGCGACCTGTGCGTTTTTAGTTTGCGAATATTACACTGGTGTCAACCTTCTAGTGCCTTGGTGTGACCCCTCACATGCTGACTATGATATGTGTATTTTTGTAAGTTCATTCTATAAGATACTCTGTACTGATAGTGTTATATTCTATAGATAAGGTAAACTGAGGTGAGGAGTTGGGTTGGATAAAAAAATGTTAATTTTCTACTACTGAATATTATTCAGTAAGTTAAGGGAGACATAAACTCTTTAGTTTGTGCGGTGTAAGACATGTTAGCCTGTATACCTGTTAGTCAGTATGTCGGTTGCGACATAAATTAAACATTTCAATGATACAGACAGATATTAGTTGAATAGATTTACTTAAATTTCTATAATTTATCAGAACATGCAAGTGGAACAATTCTACAAGGAAGGTACCAGGTGCAGTGCCTGTCTGGATGGTCGAATCTGCAGGAATGGTCTCTGTGCCCTTCCAGATGATGTGAGAGACCTTGTAGAAGAATTGCCCGATTGTTCCGATAATGCAGCTGCTGGTGTAAGTGAGAATTATTTGAGTAAAATTGTCAATTGTTTTGAGCTAGAACTATGAACAAAGCGAAATATGGCCAATAAGATGAACTTTAGTAAATATTTAATATCATTAAAAATACTTCTTGTTCTGTATAAATAAATAGCTATGCATTAGTAATGAATGACTATAATATGAATTATAACTATAATGTATTCTTAACTTGCTATTTTAAAATTAAAAAAAAACTAGCTATACAATACATAATATTTGGAAATACAAAACTGATGTCTATCTGAAAATATAAGACCATATGCAATAAAACACTAGCCCGTAATTAAAAAAAAAAAAAAATATCTACTAATTGATGCGCTGTAACGATCCTGTTTAAATATAACTACTTACGACATTACGGCATTACTACATTAAGCCACACGATGAAGTCGCCTCTGGTGGTTAAATGGGAGATACCGAGAACACCACCACCAGGCACCAACACAGAGAAGATAAACCCACAAAACCGGGCCGTTTCCACTGAACACCGTGGTGACGATTCAGAGAGGATAAACCCACGGGACAGGGCCGATTCTGCCGAACACCGTGGCGGCGATTCGGAGAAGATAAACTCACAGGACTGGGACGTTTCTGCCGAACAACGACGCATTGGCGATTTGGAGAAGATAAACCCACGAGAGCAGGCTGTTTCAGCCGAACACTGCGGTGACGATTTGGCGAAGATAAACCAACGGATTTGTGCCGATTCCACCGATCACCGTGGAGAACTTTCTGAGAAGACAAACCCACGGAACCGTGCCATTTCCCCCGAACACGATGGCAATGATTCAGAGAAGATCAACCCATGGAACCAGGTCAATTCCGCCAAACACCGCAGCGACGATCTTGAAAAGATAAACCCACAGGATCGGATCAATCACGCCGAACACCACGGTGACATTTCGGAGAAGGTAAATCCACTGGACCGGGCTGATTCTGCCGAACACCGTGGAGACGATTCGGAGAAGATAAACCCACGGAACCTGGCCGAATCCGCCGAACACAGAGGTGACGTTTCGGAGAAGATCAAGCCAAGGAACCGAGATGATCTCCTAAGCGATGACGACCACAATCCCATCGAACTTTTGTATGAAACGTACCACCCACCGATAGACAACAGTGATGAAGATCAAAAACGAGTTAAAATTAAACGTTTCCTGGCTAGTGAGAAATATTTGACTCTATTAAATACAAAGTGCAAGCCAACAAACATGGAGAATATTTTAACCAAACTTACAAAGGACGATATGATTTTGTTGAGCCCAGGTACATGTATAAACGATGCACTAGTAAACTCCGTTCTCTACCTCCTAGAGGAAAGCACAAATTTTCGTGTAGGCATTTTACCTACAGAGTTTTCGACCAAGCTCAGTACACCACTAAGTGATATGTTTTCCTTGGTCAAATTTGCCAGTAGTAGATACAAACGACCAGACATAGAAATTTTGCTAATCCCAGAGTGTAGACAATATTCTAATAATCCAATAGGGCACTTTGTATTACATGTCGCTATCCCTAAGGACAAAGAAATTTATACTCTCTGTCCAATGGGAAACCCATATTACACAAACACAACAAAAGCAATATGCAACGTCCTTAACACAATTGATAACCTGACCCCCTGTACGAAAACTTTACCCTCAAGTCTAAACTTTGACCAATGGCGCCCAATACAAGCCCCAAACATGTCTCAATTCCCAAAGCAAACAAATAACGTCGACTGTGGGATTTTCGTGTGTGTGTATTCCTATATGCTTGCTTTCCCTAAAGAAAATAACGTTTTTGCCAAGAAAATGACAAATAACGAATGTGCACAGGGTAGAGTTTGGATGGCAACTTCCATAGAAAGAAAATCGGTAATGAAACCAAATGCACCTCAAGATGAAAGATTCTTAAACACTGGCCCAAACTTTGGAATAAAGACCGGCAAACAACAAAAAACTAAATCTGCAGAGAACACAACTGGACGAGTACCAACAAATAAATCCCAGGGTCACCATGCCCCACACACCCGATCTCAAAACGAATCCACCCAGAATGAAATCCACAACGCTGGCTTCCAAGGGAGCCACACAAAATTGCGAAAAGCAAACACAGCACTGGATGTATTAAAAATTCTAATCGACTCGAATATTCTAAGGAACCCTAAAGACATACTTATTCGGGCACTATTACCTATAGGCCTTGAATCTTTAAATAACATACAAAAGATGCTCTTTGAACATATAAAGACAAATATTCTGGGGAGCACTCCAAGCCTCAACATAAGTGCAATAAACCGTCGCTCCATTGATGAACTAGCAGCTGACGTGGCTGAGTTTGCACTGGTTGCTGAAAGCTCCGCAATTACACCCATTTTTAAGAAAAGGGTGCATATAGGAACCCTCGACACCTTCAGCCTTTTCCAACTTGTGGACCTTGTAGCCAACCTGCAAGTCGAAGTGAAAACAATAAACAGCCAATTGCGAGTAACACAAAGTAAGGTGGATGCCATGGAAAACGGCCTAGACGAGTTACAGACACAACAACCTACATCTACCTGTAGATTTTGCTGTAATTCGACCAATCCCAAGCAGGGAAAAGATCACAATGACTCAGACTCAGAGACTACTCACTCAGACAACACACAACTAAGGAATGAAGGTATCACCAAAGAAACTATCTTGAATAATAACAAAAACAGCAACAAAAAGTCAAAAAAGAAAAAGTCGAAACGTTACAAAAAGAAGAGCAGGAGCAGTAAATTCACCTTTGAGAGTGATACTGATGAAAGTACAGACTATGCAACTATAGATGCGTGTTCAATGTCCCCACAATCAGAAATAGCTGAACCACTGGACGCACCACCCCATGAAAGATACCCCAATGGTAAACAAACTGCTTCGCTAACACATGAAAACCCAACAGATAAGGATCCACCTAACATGGAGAATACAGAACCAAGCATTGTCAACCCCAAAACCATAGAAGAAGTATTAAATAACGTAAACGTATGGAAATCAGACAAGCATACTACAAAGCCATACTCAAACCATCTATCTCCATCAACAACCCCAGTTGACACCAGTAACTATTTTGAACACCTAGACCAAGACTCAAAACTAGCCACTGTGTTGGAAAACCAAAACGCCATACTGAAAGCACTGAAAGAAACTTTAAACAAGAATAATAGGGAAAAAACGGTTAATGGCGAAAGCACAACATCTAACCCAGAAGAAAAAAAGAAAAACACCAGGAGATCAATGGATGAAACAACTAAAACGAAAGAACCAGGGTCTACAAAACTACTGAAGAAAATAATAGTAAGTGGCCTACCTTCAAACACCAACTCAGTGGATCTCTCGTACAGGGATGTACCCAGTCAATGTGTATGTGAGAGGATACAAATATGAACAAAAAGAGGCAAGTATAACAATCGAGGTGAAAGATCTTGAGACGTATCTCAACCCAAATATGTGGCCTGGTGACAAGCCCCGAACCAGAGAACTCGAACCTAACAACACTGGAAAACGCTATAGGTACACTGATTACACTCCCCCCAACTCACAAAATACTCACCCTAACTTTAACTACAGTAAACAATCCGCCCCGTTTACCCTTTCATACATCCCAAAAGAGAGACACAACCCAATTTTCAGACGCAACCAACTTAATAATCGGGACAACAATAGCTTTAACAGACATCAACGGGATAGCAATAAAGACTACTGCTATAACCATGGAAATGAATCACAAAACATACATCTAAACATGCCATATAACGCAACATCTACACACCAGAATGTAAACAATAATCAGGCGCACTATCGCAACAGGAAGTCAACCCGCAACATTGCAGCCCACTATAACCATGGCGATCTACACAGTCGTTTTTAAATACCAAATACAATCATTACCACCAGATATAGGTTCACTGCCACTAAATGGCAGATTAGATCATCTTAACCAAAAACCTGAACAACAAACCAATGAAACCCCAACTATTATACCTAAAAAAGCCGAAACACCCCTGATTGTCCTCACATATAACTGCACTGGCTATATAAGAAGTAAACATCATATCGAAACCCTCCTAAGAAAGACATCTCCAGACATACTAATCATTCAAGAACACTGGCTTAGTGCTGGTGAATCAAAACACCACTTCCACAAGAAACAAATGATGAAAGGCTATACATGTGCAGATTACACAGTATCGGACGGTATGTTGGCCATTAAGGCAAGAGTGCGAGGGGAGGGTGGAGTAGCAATATTCCTCAAGTCAGCAATATCACCTTACTCCTCTGTGCTGAAGACATTATCAGACAGGGTAGTTGGGATAACAATAAAAGGCATCTTTAGCCAGGATATAACTGTTATAGGTATATACATGCCATGCGACAACAAAGATGAAAGATCAAGGGCAAAATACATAGAGGAATGCGCAAATTTGCACAATATTCTCGAGGAAACAGTGAATGATAATAATGAAATTGTAATTGCTGGAGATGTCAATGGAATACTGCGAACCACCACATCACCAATACGGTCTAACTTTGGACAACTTTTCAACCATGAAATAATGACACCGTTTAATCTTGAAGTCACTAATGATCCCAGTAGTGCATTGGTATCCGGCGCAACAAAGACCTTTGTGTTTAAATCAAAATGCGGACATATCCTAAGATCATCACTGATAGATTACATAATCTGTTCAAACTCACTAATACAAGGAAAACAACCTGAAAGTCACATTTTTGAAGATGATACAAACAACCCATCACACCATACGCCAGTACTAACCACTTTCTATCTCCATAGGCTAGAAAATATAAATTACGATGGCAGGTGGACCAAAACCTTGGGAAGGAAAGCTTACTTATTCAAAAATGCATCAATGAAGCAATTAGATTCCTACAAGAAAGATATTGAAGCCTCCATACAACCTTTGCTAGAAAACCACAATACTACTGAAGACAACACAATTGATACGGCAGCAGAATCTTTCATAAAGGCTATCTTGACATCTGCCAATAAACATATCCCCTATATCACACCAAGAAGAAGAAAGAACTGGAAACCGCAACTATCTAAAAGTAGAAACGCAAGCACCACCAACACCAATAATCGAGAAACGGTAAACGCTGAAAACAAACTCAAGCAGATGCAGAAAACGAGAGAACTATCCATGCTACAACACAGGATATATCGAGAACAAGTCACTACTCTTACTCAAGCATGTTCAACCAGCCCAAACACATTCTGGAACAAACTGAAAGAAAGAGATGCACACAACAGCCACCAAATGTCACCAGGCAATGCAAATAACCTATATGACCACTACAAGAATTTCTATAATAACAACAATCGAAGCTTCTCAACTTCTGAACCGCATCCGAAGTTTCAAGCAGTACCTCATCATCAACAAAATAAAGATAACCATAATGACTTTAACCTATTGAGTACAGAAGATATAAATGATGCAATTAAAAAACTGAATAAAGGTAAGGCTGCTGATTCAAACAACATCTCTGCGGAACACCTATGTTATGGAAACTCCGAATCTATGTGTAATTTTATTGCTTTTCTCTTTAATGAAATGCGAAGCACGGGATACTTCCCAAACCTTATGTGTTTAGGACTATTGCTCCCACAGTTGAAGAGCTATGATCGACAAAAAAATCAAATGTCAAGTTACAGAGGTATTTCTATTATATCGATAGTACTGAAATTGTGGGAGCACACAGTGGTGAAGGAACTAACATCTATTGACACAAGTTCCCTACAAATGGCATACAAGAAAGGGATGTGCAATGAAACACCATATCTGACAGCTTCAAAACTGATCGAATGGTTTAACAAGGGCTCATCTCCTTTACACGTAGTATCTTTAGACCTAACATCAGCATTCGACTGCATCAACCATGAAATCCTGTTCGACAAATTGTCCAAGACCAACCTGTCTCGTAGTTTAATTATCCTAATACAATCATACTATGATAAGTCCACTGCTATTGTACAGATCGGCAACTATAGACATAAGGAAGCTATAGCATTATCCCGAGGGGTACGTCAAGGTGGAATATTATCAGCCTGGATGTTCAATTTTTACTTGAAAGACTTATTTACCACTTTAGAAACAGAACACCTAGGTCCACATATAGGATCCCAGGCATACCCGGCAATCGGGTTTGCAGACGACATTCTCTTAATGGCAAACCTGAAAACAGACATTCAGAGAATAATGCAAATCTGCGTTAACTTTTTCCAAGACACACAGCTAACACTGAACACCAGAAAATGCCATTATATAGTTTGCACTCCATCAGGAAAAAATACACTTGAATCACTCCAGATAGAATCTGGAAAATATATTATTCAAGAAGAAAAATTATCATACCTTGGCCTACCATTGCCATCTACAGGGAGAAACCTACACAATCATCTAACCAAGAAATGCTGGATCAACGTGTCAAAAGCAAAGCTCAGAGGATTATCTGCCCATGATGTACCACTGAACATTTCTTCTTTCATCTGGAAAACCATCTGTTTACCATCTATTATGTACGGTGCCTCAAATCTTGACAAGCACTTCTTTGAACAAATGAAAATTACACTTCAGAAGGCAATGAGATCACTCCTTGGCGTTGGAAGCTATATACCGAACAACGTCCTAATGGACCTTTATGACAGCCAATCTTTTGAACAAATGATGACCTTTTCAAAATGCCGCGCAATCTATAACCTGTTCAACTGCAACAACGATAAAGTTACACATCTGTTTACAACCATTTTAACACATCATGTCGCAAAAACCTATCATGATAATCTGATGGACGATTACAACCTTTTATCGTGGCAAGAAGGTCTCCCGACACTCACTAGTATTGCTACCTCACGATACTGTGTGAAGAAGGTGTTAAAAGGAGCAAAGGTCAGAACTAAAGCTGGAAACATCCCCCTAACCTTCAAAGAAAAGTTTCATAGCTCTTATTTCCGATCAATCCTAAACAACTGCAATAATGACCATACATCCAAACATACTACAATATTATCGTTCTTTGGGCTAGACTAAACCTACACATCAAACTTTTACAGACTGACTTGTTACTAACTATTACAGTTACTATTTGATTCTTATTTAGATTAATTACCATAAAAAATAACTAAGTGACTGATATTTTATGACACTATTTTCGACTTTAATTGTAATGATCGTAATATGATCGTTAATTTTTGTTTAAAAAGTATATATAATCATTTATTTAGTTGAACGTTATTATATAACGCGCTCTATGATTTTATTACACTATCGCTCTATATATTATAAATTGTTTAATTTTTTACATTTGTGCAATAATTTACCTGTACACTATCCTATTTTGTTTACAAGTGACGGGGTTTTTCATATATTCGTTAATAAATAGATACGCGATAATAATAGATATTGTATAGTAATGGAACGTTATGGCATATAATATGGTAATCTATATTAATCTTAAAGTCATGATTTGGCATCTTCCTTAAATAAAAAAAAAAAAAAAAAAAAAAAAAAAAAAAAAAATAGGCCTATAATTTCACCTTAAAGCAGTTTTGCAGAAACAAAAAACTAGTCGAACCAGTAGAAATTAGAACAACTGACCAACCCGTGGTAGAACCAGTAGAGACTAGAAGAACTAATCAACCGTGGTAGAACCAGTAAACATATGTTGCGTTGTCGAAATGGACGGCAATGTATCCTAGGGGTGTGTACGATGCATCCTAGTGGTGTAGGTGGACAATGTATCCTAGTGGTGTGGACGATGTATCCTAGTGGTGTGGACGATGTATCCTAGTGGTGTGGAAGGACGATGTATCCTAGTAGGGTGGACGATGTATCCTAGTGGTGTGGCGATGCATCCTAGTGGTGTGGACGATGTATCCTAGTGGTGTGGACGATGTATCCTAGTGGGGTAGACGATATATCCTAGTGGTGCGGCGTGTACAATGTATCCTAGTGGTGTGGACGATGTATCCTAGTGGTGTGGACGATGTATACTAGTGGTGTGGACGATGTATCCTAGTGGTGTGGACTATGTATCCTAGTGGTGTGGACTATGTATCCTAGTGGTGTGGGAGGACGATGTATCCTAGTTGTGTGGACGATGTATCCTAGTGGTGTGGACGATGTATCCTAGTGGTGCGGCGTGTACGATGTATCCTAGTGGTGTGGACGATGTATCCTAGTGGTGTGGACGATGCGTCCTAGTGGTGTGGACGATGTATCCTAGTGGTGTGGACGATGTATCCTAGTGGGGTAGACGATATATCCTAGTGGTGCGGCGTGTACGATGTATCCTAGTGGTGTGGACGATGTATCCTAGTGGTGTGGACGATGCGTCCTAGTGGTGTGTACGATGTATCCTTGTGGTGTGTGTGGACGATGTATCCTAGTGGTGTGTACGATGTATCCTAGTGGTATGTACGATGTATCCTAGTGGTGTTGGTGGACGATGTATCCTAGTGGGTGGACATTATATCCTACGGGTGTGTACGATGTATCCCTGTGGTGTGTGTGGACGATGTATCCTTGTGGTGTGTGTGGACGATGTATCCTAGTGGTGTGGACGATGTATCCTAGTGGTGCGGACGATGTATCCTAGTGGTGTGGACGATGCATCCTAGTGGTGTGTACGATGTATCCTTGTGGTGTGGACCATGTATCCTAGTGGTGTGTACGATGTATCCTATTGGTGTGTACGATGTATCCATGTGGTGTGTGTGGACGATGTATCCTGGGGGTGTGTACGATGTATCCTAGTGGTGTGTGTGTACGATGTATCCTAGGGATGTGTACGATGCATCCTGGGGGTGTGTACGATGTATCCTAGTGGTGTGTGTGTAGACAATGTATCCTAGTGGTGTGGACGATGTATCCTAGTGGTGTGTGTGGACGATGTATCCTAGTGGCTTAGGACTTATGACTTAGGAGTACTCTCAGAATCATTAGAGGGAGCCCAACGGCTCCTCAGCTCATTAGAACATGCTGCTTCTAGTGTTGGTCTTTTTATTAACTCCAGAAAGACCAAAATTGTGACAGTTAACTTTGAAAGTCCTCAGCAAGTCTCTGATCGGATGAGCA
Source organism: Nemertoderma westbladi (assembly GCA_032718475.1). Taxonomy (NCBI): domain Eukaryota; kingdom Metazoa; phylum Xenacoelomorpha; order Nemertodermatida; family Nemertodermatidae; genus Nemertoderma; species Nemertoderma westbladi. The sequence continues at coordinate 49,386 of JAUCBJ010004188.1, forward strand.
TAAGCTCAAAGGATGGTATGCTTGAGCATGTGGACGACTTCTGTTACCTGGGATCATGGATCCGGAAGTCAGATGAGGACCTTCGAATACGTAAAGGAAAGGCATGGGCAGCATTGAATATGCTTTCCAGGATTTGGAAGTCACCGAGAATTAATCGGAAGCTTAAGGTCCGATTATTTAGAGCAGCAGTAGTTCCAGTACTCCTCTACGGGAGTCCATGCTGGGCTCTCACTGCTGAGGACACCAAATCTCTGGATGGCACATTCACAAGAATGCTACGCCGGGTTCATTGTGTCAAGTACAATGCACACATCTTCAACCAGACACTATATAACATTGGAGGTGTCTCATTGGTTCCCCCAAGCTTGACACTAGAACAAAATCGCCTCCGCTTTGCAGGACATTGCTTTCGCCGTGAGGACCAGCCAGTGCATAATCTTGTACTTTGGCAGCCTCATGGAGTGAATAAGCATGGTGGACAGCCCATGACTTTCTTGAGACGCATCTTAAAGGAAACTGGCCTTGAAGATGCGGATGATCTAGCAAATGTCATGGGTGATAGGGAGTTGTGGCGGTGCAATTTTGTTGACAAGCCGGTACAGCATTCTTAAAATTGCAGCTGCAATGCAGCATGCCGATCCTAGTAGTAGTATCCTAGTGGTGTGTGTGGACGATGTATCCTTGTGGTGTGGACGATGTATCCTAGTGGTGTGTACGATGTATCCTAGTGGTGTGTGTGTACGATGTATCCTAGAGGTGTGTACGATGCATCCTAGTGGTGTGTACGATGTATCCTAGTGGTGTGTGTGGACGATGTATCCTTGTGGTGTGTGTGGACAATGTATCCTAGTGGTGTGTGTGGACGATGTATCCTAGTGGTGTGAGTGAACGATGTATCCTAGGGGTGTGAGTGAACGATGTATCCTAGGGGTGTGTACGATGCATCCGGGGGGTGTGTACGATGTATCCTAGTGGTGTGTGTGGACGATGTATCCTTGTGGTGTGTGTGGACAATGTATCCTAGTGGTGTGTGTGGACGATGTATCCTAGTGGTGTGAGTGAACGATGTATCCTAGGGGTGTGAGTGAACGATGTATCCTAGGGGTGTGGGTGGACGATGTATTCTTGTGGTGTGTGTGGACAATGTATCCTAGTGGTGTGTGTGGACGATGTATCCTAGTGGTGTGGGTGGACGATGTATCCTAGTGGTGTGGGTGGACGATGTATCCTAGTGGTGTGTGTGGACGATGTATCCTAGTGGTGTGGGTGGACGATGTATCCTAGTGGTGTGTGTGGACGATGTATCCTAGTGGTGTGGGTGGACGATGTATCCTAGTGGTGTGGGTGGACGATGTATCCTAGTGGTGTGTGTGAACAATGTATCCTAGTGGTGTGTACGATGTATCCTAGTGGTGTGTGTGTGCGATGTATCCTAGTGGTGTGTAAGATGTATCCTAGTTGTGTGTACGATGTATCCTAGTGGTGTGTACGATGGATCCTTGTGGTGTGTGTGTACGATGTATCCTTGTGGTGTGTGTGGACGATGTATCCTAGTGGTGTGGACGATGTATCCTTGTGGTGTGTGTGGACAATGTAACCTAGTGGTGTGTACGATGCATCCTAGTGGTGTGGACGATGTATCCTTGTGGTGTGGACCATGTATCCTAGTGGTGTGTACGATGTATCCCAGTGGTGTGTACGATGTATCCTTGTGGTGTGTGTGGACAATGTATCCTAGTGGTGTGGACGATGTATCCTTGTGGTGTGTACGATGTATCCTAGTGGTGTGGACGATGTATCCTTGTGGTGTGGGTGGAAGATGTATCCTAGTGGTGTGTACGATGCATCCTAGCGGTGTGGACGATGCATCCTAGTGGTGTGGACGATGTATCCTTGTGGTGTGTGTGGACAATGTATCCTAGTGGTGTGTACGATGCATCCTAGTGGCGTGGACGATGTATCCTTGTGGTGTGGACCATGTATCCTAGTGGTGTGTACGATGTATCCCAGTGGTGTGTACGATGTATCCTTGTGGTGTGTGTGGACAATGTATCCTAGTGGTGTGGACGATGTATCCTTGTGGTGTGTACGATGTATCCTAGTGGTGTGGACGATGTATCCTTGTGGTGTGGGTGGAAGATGTATCCTAGTGGTGTGTACGATGCATCCTAGTGGTGTGGACGATGCATCGTAGTGGTGCGGCGTGTACGATGTATCCTTGTGGTGTGTGTGGACAATGTATCCTAGTGGTGTGTACGATGTATCCTAGTGGTGTGTACGATGTATCCTTGTGGTGTGTCCTAGTGGTGTGGACGATGTATCATTGTGGTGTGGGTGGAAGATGTATCCTAGTGGTGTGTACGATGCATCCTAGTGGTGTGGACGATGCATCCTAGTGGTGTGGACGATGTATCCTTGTGGTGTGGACAATGTATCCTAGTGGTGTGTGTGGACAATGTATCGTAGTGGTGTGTACGATGTATCCTTGTGGTGTGTATGGACGATGTATCCTTGTGGTGTGTGTGGACGATGTATCCTTGTGGTGTGTATGGACGATGTATCCTTGTGGTGTGTGTGGACGATGTATCCTAGTGGTGTGGACGATGTATCCTTGTGGTGTGTGTGGACAATGTATCCTAGTGGTGTGTACGATGCATCCTAGTGGTGTGGACGATGCATCCTAGTGGTGTGGACAATGTATCCTAGTGGACGATGTATCCTTGTGGTGTGTGTGGACGATGTATCCTAGTGGTGTGGACGATGTATCCTTGTGGTGTGTGTGGACAATGTATCCTAGTGGTGTGTACGATGTATCCTAGTGGTGTGTACGATGTATCCTAGTGGTGTGGACGATGCATCCTAGTGGTGTGGACGATGTATCCTTGGTGTGGACCATGTATCCTAGTGGTGTGTACGATGTATCCTTAGTGGTGTGTACGACGTATCCTTGTGGTGTCTACGATGTATCCTAGTGGTGTGTACGATGTATCCTAGTGGTGTGTGTGAACAATGTATCCTAGTGGTGTGTACGATGTATCCTTGTGGTGTGTGTGGACAATGTATCCTAGTGGTGTGTACGATGCATCCTAGTGGTGTGGACCATGTATCCTAGTGGTGTGTACGATGTATCCTAGTGGTGTGTACGATGTATCCTTGTGGTGTGTGTGGACGATGTATCTTTGTGGTGTGTGTGGACAATGTATCCTAGTGGTGTGGACAATGTATCCTAGTGGTGTGTACGATGTATCCTTGTGGTGAGTGTGGACAATGTATCCTAGTGGTGTGGACAATGTATCCTAGTGGTGTGTACGATGTATCCTTGTGGTGTGTGTGGACAATGTATCCTAGTGGTGTGTACGATGTATCCTTGTGGTGTGTGTGGACAATGTATCCTAGTGGTGTGTACGATGTATCCCTGTGGTGTGTGTGGACTTGTGTGGAAAATGTATCCTAGTGGTGTGGACGATGCATCCTAGTGGTGTGGACGATGTATCGTAGTTGTGTGTACGATGTATCCTAGTGGTGTGGACCATGTATCCTAGTGGTGTGTACGATGCATCCTAGTGGTGTGTACGATGTATCCTTGTGGTGTGTATGGACGATGTATCCTTGTGGTGTGTGTGGACGATGTATCCTTGTGGTGTGTGTGTACGATGTATCCTTGTGGTGTGTGTGTACGATGTATCCTTGTGGTGTGTATGGACGATGTATCCTTGTGGTGTGTGTGTACGATGTATCCTAGTGGTGTGTGTGGACGATGTATCCTAGTGGTGTGTACGATGTATCCTTGTGGTGTGTGTGGACGATGTATCTTAGGGGTGTGTACGATGTATCCTAGTGGTGTGTGTGTACGATGTATCCGAGGGATGTGTACGATGCATCCTGGGGGTGTGTACGATGTATCCTAGTGGTGTGTGTGTACGATGTATCCTTGTGGTGTGTGTGGACGATGTATCTTAGGGGTGTGTACGATGTATCCTAGTGGTGTGTGTGTACGATGTATCCGAGGGATGTGTACGATGCATCCTGGGGGTGTGTACGATGTATCCTAGTGGTGTGTGTGTACGATGTATCCTTGTGGTGTGTGTGGACGATGTATCCTAGTGGTGTGGGTGGACGATGTATCCTAGTGGTGTGTGTGGACGATGTATCCTAGTGGTGTGTACGATGCATCCTAGTGGTGTGTGTGTATGATGTATCCTAGTGGTGTGTACGATGCATCCTAGTGGTGTGTGTGTACGATGTATCCTTGTGGTGTGTGTGGACGATGTATCCTAGTGGTGTGGGTGGACGATGTATCCTAGTGGTGTGTGTGGACAATGTATCGTAGTGGTGTGTACGATGTATCCTTGTGGTGTGTATGGACGATGTATCCTTGTGGTGTGTGTGGACGATGTATCCTTGTGGTGTGTACGATGTATCCTTGTGGTGTGTGTGGACGATGTATCCTAGTGGTGTGGACGATGTATCCTTGTGGTGTGTGTGGACAATGTATCCTAGTGGTGTGTACGATGCATCCTAGTGGTGTGGACGATGCATCCTAGTGGTGTGGACAATGTATCCTAGTGGGTGATGTATCCTTGTGGTGTGTGTGGACGATGTATCCTAGTGGTGTGGACGATGTATCCTTGTGGTGTGTGTGGACAATGTATCCTAGTGGTGTGTACGATGTATCCTAGTGGTGTGTACGATGCATCCTAGTGGTGTGGACCATGCATCCTAGTGGTGTGGACGATGTATCCTTGGTGTGGACCATGTATCCTAGTGGTGTTTACGATGTATCCTTAGTGGTGTGTACGACGTATCCTTGTGGTGTCTACGATGTATCCTAGTGGTGTGTACGATGTATCCTAGTGGTGTGTGTGGACAATGTATCCTAGTGGTGTGTACGATGTATCCTTGTGGTGTGTGTGGACAATGTATCCTAGTGGTGTGTACGATGCATCCTAGTGGTGTGGACCATGTATCCTAGTGGTGTGTACGATGTATCCTAGTGGTGTGTACGATGTATCCTTGTGGTGTGTGTGGACGATGTATCTTTGTGGTGTGTGTGGACAATGTATCCTAGTGGTGTGGACAATGTATCCTAGTGGTGTGTACGATGTATCCTTGTGGTGTGTGTGGACAATGTATCCTAGTGGTGTGGACAATGTATCCTAGTGGTGTGTACGATGTATCCTTGTGGTGTGTGTGGACAATGTATCCTAGTGGTGTGTACGATGTATCCTTGTGGTGTGTGTAGACAATGTATCCTAGTGGTGTGTACGATGTATCCCTGTGGTGTGTGTGGACGATGTATCCTTGTGGTGTGTGTGGAAAATGTATCCTAGTGGTGTGGACGATGCATCCTAGTGGTGTGGACAATGTATCGTAGTTGTGTGTACGATGTATCCTAGTGGTGTGGACCATGTATCCTAGTGGTGTGTACGATGCATCCTAGTGGTGTGTACGATGTATCCTTGTGGTGTGTATGGACGATGTATCCTTGTGGTGTGTGTGGACGATGTATCCTTGTGGTGTGTGTGTACGATGTATCCTTGTGGTGTGTGTGTACGAAGTATCCTTGTGGTGTGTGTGTACGATGTATCCTAGTGGTGTGTGTGGACGATGTATCCTAGTGGTGTGTACGATGTATCCTTGTGGTGTGTGTGGACGATGTATCTTAGGGGTGTGTACGATGTATCCTAGTGGTGTGTGTGTACGATGTATCCGAGGGATGTGTACGATGCATCCTGGGGGTGTGTACGATGTATCCTAGTGGTGTGTGTGTACGATGTATCCTTGTGGTGTGTGTGGACGATGTATCCTAGTGGTGTGGGTGGACGATGTATCCTAGTGGTGTGTGTGGACGATGTATCCTAGTGGTGTGTACGATGCATCCTAGTGGTGTGTGTGTACGATGTATCCTAGTGGTGTGTACGATGCATCCTAGTGGTGTGTGTGTACGATGTATCCTTGTGGTGTGTGTGGACGATGTATCCTAGTGGTGTGGGTGGACGATGTATCCTAGTGGTGTGTGTGTACGATGTATCCTTGTGGTGTGTGTGGACGATGTATCCTAGTGGTGTGGGTGGACGATGTATCCTAGTGGTGTGTGTGGACGATGTATCCTAGTGGTGTGTACGATGCATCCTAGTGGTGTGTGTGGACGATGTATCCTAGTGGTGTGTGTGGACAATGTATCCTAGTGGTGTGTGTGGACGATGTATCCTAGTGGTGTGTACGATGCATCCTAGTGGTGTGTGTGTGCGATGTATCCTAGGGATGTGTACGATGCATCCTGGGGGTGTGTACGATGTATCCTTGAGGTGTGTGTGGACAATGCATCCTAGTGGTGTGTACGATGTATCCTTGTGGTGTGTGTGGATGATGTATCCTAGTGGTTTGGACGATGTATCCTTGTGGTGTGTGTGGACAATGTATCCTAGTGGTGTGTACGATGTATCCTAGTGGTGTGGACGATGCATCCTAGTGGTGTGTACGATGTATCCTTGAGGTGTGTGTGGACAATGTATCCTAGTGGTGTGTACGATGTATCCTTGTGGTGTGTGGACGATGTATCCTAGTCGTGTGGACGATGTATCGTAGTGGTGTGCACGATGTATCCTTGTGGTGTGTGTGGACGATGTATCCTAGTGGTGTGGACGATGTATCCTTGTGGTGTGGACGTTGTATCCTAGTCGTGTGTACGATGTATCCTTGCGGTGTGTGTGGACGATGTATCCTAGTGGTGTGGACGATGTATCCTTGTGGTGTGGACGTTGTATCCTAGTCGTGTGTACGATGTATTATAGTGGTGTGGGTGGACGAAGTATCCTAGTGGTGTGGACGATGTATCCTTGAGGTGTGGACGATGCATCCTAGTGGTGTGGACGATGCAACCTAGTGGTGTGTACGATGTATCCTAGTGGTGTGTGTGGACGATGTATCCTAGTGATGTATCCTGGATGTAGGACAACTCGGTCCAGGACAATTCGGTCCCGGACAATTGATGATATTATAACAGTCCCTGAATGAGATCCAGCTATTATCTAAGATAATAATTTAGGCGTGTTAATATATACGCAATATATAATCTATCAGTTATTATATCAGCAATATATCAGTTTTTACACATATTAAATGCATACTATTACTAGCTAGTAAATAATTCACAAGCTCCATAAAAACACCATAATAGCTACCATAACTAATAATGTTAACAAAAAAAGTAAAATTTTTTTATTTTCAAAAAAAATACCTGTTAGTAAAAAAAAACACTAGCTACCATATAATGGTATCTTTTAAGGTTCTAGAACATTCACCATTTTATAGTACAGTAGTACCAATTAAATTTGGTCCCGGACAATTCGGTCCCATTAATAAGCATATTTTGGGACCGAATTGTCCTAGTCAGTATCCGGTCAATTCGGTCCCGGACAATAATTCGTTCCCAAAATACAAAATTAATGGGACCGAATTGTCCGGGACCGAATTGTCCGGACCGAATTGTCCGGACCGAATTGTCCGGACCGAATTGTCCGGACCGAATTGTCCGGACCGAATTGTCCGGGACCGAATTATCCTGCTTCCATGTATCCTAGTCGTGTGGACGATGCATCTTAGTGGTGTGGACAATATACCCTAGTGGTGTGGACGATATATCCTAGTGGTGTGGACGATATATCCTAGTGGTGTGGGTGGACGATGTATCCTAGTGTGGTGGAAGTGGACGAAATATGCTGCTTTTTTAATTTTTGATATTGCAAACTGGTGATTTCCCACCTACAAATAATTTTGTAGGGGTGTTCACCATAATAACAATTGAACTTACTGTTTACCTATTAATACTACTATTTATAACTATACGATAACCATACAGTGCAGTAATCTTTTAAACATGTGATTCACTATATAATTACTCCGCCACCTTAAATATTATGCACTAGTTTTTGTTTTGATGTTGTGTATTATCTAGACAGTATCGTCTTCGCTGCCTTCGGGTTGTCCTTTTTTTGTTTCGGATTTCACGTCCACCGATAACATAATTTTATGTTCTAGGACATAAAATTCTCCCTCGTATGATCCTTTATTAAAACTATAACAATGAGTTGATCTTGATCCCAAGTCACTTGATTGACTTGTCCCGAGCTGCCAGATGCAATGTTGCGTGAACAGTCCTTGAACCACAAACAAGTGTAAACCAAAAACGATATGACCATCAGACAAAAAAATCAGCGCACCGGCGCGGCGGCGGCGTGTGGCGTGGTGGCTACTTCATATTTTTCCACTTGATTGAGGATCAAGGACGGCTATCGCAGCATTGCATCTGACAAAAGTTATTGTGAGTGTACGCCGAAGGTAAACGCAATGGACGAGAATACAGACATTAATTAGTTACTGTAGTTTGTTCAATTCCATCGGACAGAACAATTTTCTACATATAAATGATTCCAGCTAGATACTAAAAGGACGAGTTTAATCCAAGTATCAATATATATCCTTAAAGTCGAACGATATGTATTCATAATATTTCATCAAAATATGAGAGATGATGTGGTCATACTAATTTACTTTAGTTTTTCTTTCACAAAATTAAAAGTAAACGTTCCAATTATATTTAACCCATTAATATCCAACATCAAATATTCAACATTCTATACAACAGCCTTCGTTTCTATAGAGGGCGTCAACTTCGGTTCTATAGTGGGCGTCAACAACAGCCTTCGTTTCTATAGAGGGCGTCAACTTCGGTTCTATAGTGGGCGTCAACAACAACCTTCGGTTCTATAGAGGGCGTCGACAACAACCTTCGTTTCTATAGAGGGCGTCGACTTCGGTTCTATAGAGGGCGTCAACTTCGGTTCTATAGGGGACGTTAACAACAACCTTCGGTTCTATAGAGGGCGTTGACTTCGGTTCTATAGAGGGCGTCGACTTCGGTTCTATAGAGGGCTTCGACTTCGGTTCTATAGAAGGCGTCAACAACAACCTTCGGTTCTATAGAGGGCGTCGACTTCGGTTCTATAGAGGGCGTTGACTTCGGTTCTATAGAGGGCGTTGACTTCGGTTCTATAGAGGGCGTCGACAACAACCTTCGTTTCTATAGAGGGCGTCGACTTCGGTTCTATAGAGGGCGTCAACTTCGGTTCTATAGGGGACGTTAACAACAACCTTCGGTTCTATAGAGGGCGTTGACTTCGGTTCTATAGAGGGCGTCGACTTCGGTTCTATAGAGGGCTTCGACTTCGGTTCTATAGAGGGCGTCAACAACAACCTTCGGTTCTATAGAGGGCGTCGACTTCGGTTCTATAGAGGGCGTTGACTTCGGTTCTATAGAGGGCGTTGACTTCGGTTCTATAGAGGGCGTTGACTTCGGTTCTATAGAGGGCGTCGACTTCGGTTCTATAGAGGGCGTCGACTTCGGTTCTATAGAGGGCGTCGACTTCGGTTCTATAGAGGGCGTAAACAACAACCTTCGGTTCTATAGAGGACGTCAACAACAACCTTCGGTTCTATAGAGGGCGTCGACTTCGGTTCTATAGAGGGCGTCGACTTCGGTTCTATAGAGGGCTTCGACTTCGGTTCTATAGAGGGCGTCAACAACAACCTTCGGTTCTATAGAGGGCGTTGACTTCGGTTCTATAGAGGGCGTCGACTTCGGTTCTATAGAGGGCGTCGACTTCGGTTCTATAGAGGGCGTAAACAACAACCTTCGGTTCTATAGAGGGCGTCAACAACAACCTTCGGTTCTATAGAGGGCGTCGACTTCGGTTCTATAGAGGGCGTCGACTTCGGTTCTATAGAGGGCGTCGACTTCGGTTCTATAGAGGGCGTCGACTTCGGTTCTATAGAGGGCGTCGACTTCGGTTCTATAGAGGGCGTCGACTTCGGTTCTATAGAGGGCGTCGACTTCGGTTCTATAGGGGGCGTAAACAACAACCTTCGGTTCTATAGAGGGCGTTGACTTCGGTTCTATAGAGGGCGTCGACTTCGGTTCTATAGAGGGCTTCGACTTCGGTTCTATAGAGGGCGTCAACAACAACCTTCGGTTCTATAGAGGGCGTTGACTTCGGTTCTAAAGAGGGCGTCGACTTCGGTTCTATAGAGGGCTTCGACTTCGGTTCTATAGAGGGCGTCAACAACAACCTTCGGTTCTATAGAGGGCGTTGACTTCGGTTCTATAGAGGGCGTCGACTTCGGTTCTATAGAGGGCTTCGACTTCGGTTCTATAGAGGGCGTCAACTTCGGTTCTATAGAGGGCGTCAACTTCGGTTCTATAGAGGGCGTCAACAACAACCTTCGGTTCTATAGAGGGTGTCGACTTCGGTTCTATAGAGGGCGTCAACAACAACCTTCAGTTCTATAGAGGATGTCGACTTCGGTTCTATAGAGGGCGTCGACTTCGGTTCTATAGAGGGCGTCGACTTCGGTTCTATAGAGGGCTTCGACTTCGGTTCTATAGAGGGCGTCAACAACAACCTTCGGTTCTATAGAGGGCGTTGACTTCGGTTCTATAGAGGGCGTCGACTTCGGTTCTATAGAGGGCTTCGACTTCGGTTCTATAGAGGGCGTCAACAACAACCTTCGGTTCTATAGAGGGCGTTGACTTCGGTTCTATAGAGGGCGTCGACTTCGGTTCTATAGAGGGCGTTGACTTCGGTTCTATAGAGGGCGTCGACTTCGGTTCTATAGAGGGCTTCGACTTCGGTTCTATAGAGGGCGTCAACAACAACCTTCGGTTCTATAGAGGGCGTTGACTTCGGTTCTATAGAGGGCGTCGACTTCGGTTCTATAGAGGGCGTTGACTTCGGTTCTATAGAGGGCGTCGACTTCGGTTCTATAGAGGGCGTCGACTTCGGTTCTATAGAGGGCGTAAACAACAACCTTCGGTTCTATAGAGGGCGTCAACAACAACCTTCGGTTCTATAGAGGGCGTCGACTTCGGTTCTATAGAGGGCGTCGACTTCGGTTCTATAGAGGGCGTCGACTTCGGTTCTATAGAGGGCGTCGACTTCGGTTCTATAGAGGGCGTCAACAACAACCTTCGGTTCTATAGAGGGCGTTGACTTCGGTTCTATAGCGGGCGTCGACTTCGGTTCTATAGAGGGCGTAAACAACAACCTTCGGTTCTATAGAGGGCGTCAACAACAACCTTCGGCTCTATAGAGGGCGTCGAGTTCGGTTCTATAGAGGGCGTTGACTTCGGTTCTATAGAGGGCTTCGACTTCGGTTCTATAGAGGGCGTCAACAACAACCTTCGGTTCTATAGAGGGCGTTGACTTCGGTTCTATAGAGGGCGTCGACTTCGGTTCTATAGAGGGCGTAAACAACAACCTTCGGTTCTATAGAGGGCGTCAACAACAACCTTCGGTTCTATAGAGGGCGTCGAGTTCGGTTCTATAGAGGGCGTTGACTTCGGTTCTATAGAGGGCTTCGACTTCGGTTCTATAGAGGGCGTCAACAACAACCTTCGGTTCTATAGAGGGCGTCGACTTCGGTTCTATAGAGGGCGTCGACTTCGGTTCTATAGAGGGCGTCGACTTCGGTTCTATAGAGGGCGTCGACTTCGGTTCTATAGAGGGCGTCGACTTCGGTTCTATAGAGGGCGTCGACTTCGGTTCTATAGAGGGTGTCAACAACAACCTTCGGTTCTATAGAGGGCGTTGACTTCGGTTCTATAGAGGGCGTCGACTTCGGTTCTATAGAGGGCGTCGACTTCGGTTCTATAGAGGGCGTCGACTTCGGTTCTATAGAGGGCGTCGACTTCGGTTCTATAGAGGGCGTCGACTTCGGTTCTATAGAGGGCGTCGAGTTCGGTTCTATAGAGAGCGTCAACTTCGGTTCTATAGAGGGCGTCAACAACAACCTTCGGTTCTATAGAGGGCGTCAACTTCGGTTCTATAGAGGGCGTCGACTTCGGTTCTATAGAGGGCGTCAACTTCGGTTCTATAGAGGGCGTCGACTTCGGTTCTATAGAGGGCATCGACTTCGGTTCTATAGAGGGCGTCGACTTCGGTTCTATAGAGGGCGTCGACTTCGGTTCTATAGAGGGCGTCGACTTCGGTTCTATAGAGGGCGTCGACTTCGGTTCTATAAAGGGCGTCGACTTCGGTTCTATAGAGGGCGTCGACTTCGGTTCTATAGAGGGCGTCGACTTCGGTTCTATAGAGGGCGTCGTCTTCGGTTCTATAGAGGGCGTCGACTTCGGTTCTATAGAGGGCGTCGACTTCGGTTCTATAGAGGGCGTCGACTTCGGTTCTATAGAGGGCGTCGACTTCGGTTCTATAGAGGGCGTCGACTTCGGTTCTATAGAGGGCGTCGACTTCGGTTCTATAGAGGGCGTCGACTTCGGTTCTATAGAGGGCGTCGACTTCGGTTCTATAGAGGGCGTCGAATTCGGTTCTATAGAGGGCGTCGACTTCGGTTCTATAGGGGACGTTAACAACAACCTTCGGTTCTATAGAGGGCGTTGACTTCGGTTCTATAGAGGGCGTCGACTTCGGTTCTATAGAGGGCGTCGACTTCGGTTCTATAGAGGGCGTCGACTTCGGTTCTATAGAGGACGTTAACAACAACCTTCGGTTCTATAGAGGGCTTCGACTTCGGTTCTATAGAGGGCGTCAACAACAACCTTCGGTTCTATAGAGGGCGTCGACTTCGGTTCTATAGAGGGCGTCGACTTCGGTTCTATAGAGGGCGTCGACTTCGGTTCTATAGAGGGCGTCGACTTCGGTTCTATAGAGGGCGTCGACTTCGGTTCTATAGAGGGCGTCGACTTCGGTTCTATAGAGGGCGTCGACTTCGGTTCTATAGAGGGCGTCGACTTCGGTTCAATAGAGGGCGTCGACTTCGGTTCTATAGAGGGCGTCGACTTCGGTTCTATAGAGGGCGTCGACTTCGGTTCTATAGAGGGCGTCGACTTCGGTTCTATAGAGGGCGTCGAGTTCGGTTCTATAGAGGGCGTCAACTTCGGTTCTATAGAGGGCGTCAACAACAACCTTCGGTTATATAGAGGGCGTCAACTTCGGTTCTATAGATGGCGTCGACTTCGGTTCTATAGAGGGCGTCGACTTCGGTTCTATAGAGGGCGTCGACTTCGGTTCTATAGAGGGCATCGACTTCGGTTCTATAGAGGGCGTCGACTTCGGTTCTATAGAGGGCGTCGACTTCGGTTCTATAGAGGGCGTCGACTTCGGTTCTATAGAGGGCGTCGACTTCGGTTCTATAAAGGGCGTCGACTTCGGTTCTATAGAGGGCGTCGACTTCGGTTCTATAGAGGGCGTCGACTTCGGTTCTATAGAGGGCGTCGACTTCGGTTCTATAGAGGGCGTCGACTTCGGTTCTATAGAGGGCGTCGACTTCGGTTCTATAGAGGGCGTCGACTTCGGTTCTATAGAGGGCGTCGACTTCGGTTCTATAGAGGGCGTCGACTTCGGTTCTATAGAGGGCGTCGACTTCGGTTCTATAGAGGGCGTCGACAACAACCTTCGGTTCTATAGAGGGCGTCGACTTCGGTTCTATAGAGGGCGTCGACTTCGGTTCTATAGAGGGCGTCGACTTCGGTTCTATAGAGGGCGTAAACAACAACCTTCGGTTCTATAGAGGGCGTCGACTTCGGTTCTATAGAGGGCTTCGACTTCGGTTCTATAGAGGGCGTCAACTTCGGTTCTATAGAGGGCTTCGACTTCGGTTCTATAGAGGGCGTCAACTTCGGTTCTATAGTGGGCGTCAACAACAACCTTCGGTTCTATAGAGGGCGTCGACTTCGGTTCTATAGAGGGCGTCAACTTCGGTTCTATAGAGGGCGTCGACTTCGGTTCTATAGAGGGCGTCGACTTCGGTTCTATAGAGGGCGTCGACTTCGGTTCTATAGAGGGCGTAAACAACAACCTTCGGTTCTATAGAGGGCTTCGACTTCGGTTCTATAGAGGGCGTCAACTTCGGTTCTATAGAGGGCGTCGACTTCGGTTCTATAGAGGGCGTCGACTTCGGTTCTATAGAGGGCGTCGACTTCGGTTCTATAGAGGGCGTCGACTTCGGTTCTATAGAGGGCGTCAACAACAACAACCTTCGGTTCTATAGAGGGCGTCAACAACAACCTTCGGTTCTATAGAGGGCGTCAACAACAACCTTCGGTTCTATAGAGGGCTTCGACTTCGGTTCTATAGAGGGCGTCAACTTCGGTTCTATAGAGGGCGTCAACTTCGGTTCTATAGAGGGCTTCGACTTCGGTTCTATAGAGGGCGTCAACTTCGGTTATATAGAGGGCTTCGACTTCGGTTCTATAGAGGGCTTCGACTTCGGTTCTATAGAGGGCGTCAACTTCGGTTCTATAGAGGGCGTCGACTTCGGTTCTATAGAGGGCTTCGACTTCGGTTCTATAGAGGGCGTCAACTTCGGTTCTATAGAGGGCGTCGAGTTCGGTTCTATAGAGGGCGTCGACTTCGGTTCTATAGAGGGCGTCGACTTCGGTTCTATAGAGGGCTTCGACTTCGGTTCTATAGAGGGCGTCGACTTCGGTTCTATAGAGGGCGTCGACTTCGGTTCTATAGAGGGCGTCAACTTCGGTTCTATAGAGGGCGTCGACTTCGGTTCTATAGAGGGCGTCGACTTCGGTTCTATAGAGGGCTTCGACTTCGGTTCTATAGAGGGCTTCGACTTCGGTTCTATAGAGGGCGTCGACTTCGGTTCTATAGAGGGCGTCGACTTCGGTTCTATAGAGGGCGTCAACTTCGGTTCTATAGAGGGCGTCGACTTCGGTTCTATAGAGGGCGTCGACTTCGGTTCTATAGAGGGCGTCGACTTCGGTTCTATAGAGGGCGTCGACTTCGGTTCTATAGAGGGCGTCGACTTCGGTTCTATAGAGGGCGTCAACTTCGGTTCTATAGAGGGCGTAAACAACAACCTTCGGTTCTATAGAGGGCGTCAACAACAACCTTCGGTTCTATAGAGGGCGTCGACTTCGGTTCTATAGAGGGCGTCGACTTCGGTTCTATAGAGGGCGTCGACTTCGGTTCTATAGAGGGCGTCGACTTCGGTTCTATAGAGGGCGTCGACTTCGGTTCTATAGAGGGCGTCGACTTCGGTTCTATAGAGGGCGTCGACTTCGGTTCTATAGAGGGCGTCGACTTCGGTTCTATAGAGGGCGTCGACTTCGGTTCTATAGAGGGCGTTGACTTCGGTTCTATAGAGGGCGTCGACTTCGGTTCTATAGAGGGCGTCGACTTCGGTTCTATAGAGGGCGTCGACTTCGGTTCTATAGAGGGCTTCGACTTCGGTTCTATAGAGGACGTTAACAACAACCTTCGGTTCTATAGAGGGCTTCGACTTCGGTTCTATAGAGGGCGTCAACTTCGGTTCTATAGAGGGCTTCGACTTCGGTTCTATAGAGGGCGTAAACAACAACCTTCGGTTCTATAGAGGGCGTCAACAACAACCTTCGGTTCTATAGAGGGCGTCAACAACAACCTTCGGTTCTATAGAGGGCTTCGACTTCGGTTCTATATAGGGCGTCAACTTCGGTTCTATAGAAGGCGTCGACTTCGGTTCTATAGAGGGCTTCGACTTCGGTTCTATAGAGGGCGTCAACAACAACCTTCGGTTCTATAGAGGGCGTCAACTTCGGTTCTATAGAGGGCGTCAACTTCGGTTCTATAGAGGGCTTCGACTTCGGTTCTATAGAGGGCGTCAACAACAACCTTCGGTTCTATAGAGGGCGTCGACTTCGGTTCTATAGAGGGCTTCGACTTCGGTTCTATAGAGGGCTTCGACTTCGGTTCTATAGAGGGCGTCAACAACAACCTTCGGTTCTATAGAGGGCGTTGACTTCGGTTCTATACAGGGCGTCGACTTCGGTTCTATAGAGGGCGTCAACAACAACCTTCGGTTCTATAGAGGGCGTCAACTTCGGTTCTATAGAGGGCGTCAACAACAACAACCTTCGGTTCTATAGAGGGCGTCAACTTCGGTTCTACAGAGGGCGTCAACAACAACCTTCGGTTCTATAGAGGGCGTCAACTTCGGTTCTATAGAGGGCGTTGACTTCGGTTCTATAGAGGGCGTCAACTTCGGTTCTATAGAGGGCGTCAACTTCGGTTCTATAGAGGGCTTCGACTTCGGTTCTATAGAGGGCGTCAACAACAACCTTCGGTTCTATAGAGGGCGTTGACTTCGGTTCTATAGAGGGCGTCGACTTCGGTTCTATAGAGGGCGTCGACTTCGGTTCTATAGAGGGCGTCGACTTCGGTTCTATAGATGGCGTTGACTTCGGTTCTATAGAGGGCGTCGACTTCGGTTCTATAGAGGGCGTCGACTTCGGTTCTATAGAGGGCGTCGACTTCGGTTCTATAGAGGGCTTCGACTTCGGTTCTATAGAGGGCGTCAACAACAACCTTCGGTTCTATAGAGGGCGTCGACTTCGGTTCTATAGAGGGCGTCAACTTCGGTTCTATAGAGGGCGTCAACTTCGGTTCTATAGAGGGCGTCGACTTCGGTTCTATAGAGGGCGTCGACTTCGGTTCTATAGAGGGCGTCAACAACAACCTTCGTTTCTATAGAGGGCGTTGACTTCGGTTCTATAGAGGGCGTCGAGTTCGGTTCTATAGAGGGCGTCGACTTCGGTTCTATAGAGGGCGTCGACTTCGGTTCTATAGAGGGCGTTGACTTCGGTTCTATAGAGGGCGTCGACTTCGGTTCTATAGAGGGCGTCGACTTCGGTTCTATAGAGGGCGTCAACAACAACAACCTTCGGTTCTATAGAGGGCGTCAACTTCGGTTCTATAGAGGGCGTCAACAACAACCTTCGGTTCTATAGAGGGCGTTGACTTCGGTTCTATACAGGGCGTCGACTTCGGTTCTATAGAGGGCGTCGACTTCGGTTCTATAGAGGGCGTAAACAACAACCTTCGGTTCTATAGAGGGCGTCAACAACAACCTTCGGTTCTATAGAGGGCGTCAACTTCGGTTCTATAGAGGGCGTCAACTTCGGTTCTATAGAGGGCTTCGACTTCGGTTCTATAGAGGGCGTCGACTTCGGTTCTATAGAGGGCGTCAACTTCGGTTCTATAGAGGGCTTCGACTTCGGTTCTATAGAGGGCTTCGACTTCGGTTCTATAGAGGGCGTCAACAACAACCTTCGGTTCTATAGAGGGCGTCAACTTCGGTTCTATAGTGGGCGTCAACAACAACCTTCGGTTCTATAGAGGGCGTCGACTTCGGTTCTATAGAGGGCGTAAACAACAACCTTCGGTTCTATAGAGGGCGTCGAGTTCGGTTCTATAGAGGGCGTTGACTTCGGTTCTATAGAGGGCGTCGACTTCGGTTCTATAGAGGGCGTAAACAACAACCTTCGGTTCTATAGAGGGCTTCGACAACAACCTTGATTAACTTATAGTATCGGACCCATTCTACAAAAATCTATACGATACAGGCTTCATCTTTCTCAGGCACTCTTTCGTTATTTACCAGTCAGTTTAATATTTATTTTAAATACTAGAAAGCCTGTGGCCCTTCGGGCCACAGCTTTCTAGTGCACGTGCAGATGATATATGAATATGTGTGGGAGATTTGAGAACTGCATACGGAACAGACACCATCATTAAATAAAACACCACCCCCATAAGAGATAACTGTCAAGTTTCAACTTTAGGCAGATTGTAAATAACAAAATTTCCAGAAAATGATCACTTTCAGATCCACCCTCTACCTGCGGACTGGTGAAATGCAGACGGCGCTGCAGTTTGGTAAAGATGGGGTTTATGGTGAAGTAAAATGCCTGCCTTTCAAGTTTCAGCTTAAACAGATTGTCAATAACAAAATTGATGTAGATGTTCACATTCAGACATTTCACCCTCTAGCGGTAGACTGAAGAACTGTGGACGACTCTGGGACTCCGTAAAGATACAGAATATGCTGTAGTAGATTCTTGCCAAGTTCCAGCTCAATAGGATTAAAAAGAACCAAATGGGATGAGGTGTTCACTATCAGATATGTCGCCCTCTAGCGGCAGATGGGGGACTGTATACAACTCTGTGACTCCGTAAAGGTACAGCCTATGCTGTAGTAGATGCCTACCAAGTTTCAGTCTAAACCGTTAGTAAATAACAAAGTTGGAGAAGATGTTAACTTTCAGACATTTCACCCTCTAGCGGTAGACTGGGGAAGTGAATAGGATTCTGCAACCCCGTAAAGATACAGCCTATGATGTAGTAGATACCAACCAAGTTTCAGCTCAAAATGATTAAAAAGAACCAAATGGGATGAGGTGTTCACTATCAGATATGTCGCCCTCTAGCGGCAGATGGGGGGACTGTATACAACTCTGTAACTCCGTAAAGGTACAGCCTATGCTGTAGTAGATGCCTACCAAGTATCAGTCTAAAAGGATTGTAAATAACAAAGTTGGAGGAGATGTTAACTTTCATACATTTCGCCCTCTAGCGGCAGACGCGGGTAATGTAGACAACTCTGCGCGACTCAGTAAAGATATAGCCTATGCTGTAGTAGATGCCTACCAAGTTCAGTCTAAATGGATTATAAATAACAAAGTTGGAGAAGATGTTAACTCTCAGACATTTAGCCCTCTAACGGTAGACTGGGGAACTGTGGACAACTCAGTGACTCCGGAAATATACAGCCTATGCTGCAGTATATAGCTACCAAGTTTCAGCTCAAAAGCATTAAAAACAACCCAATGAGATCAGGTTTTCACTATCGGACAATTCGCCCTCTAGCGGCAGATTGGGGAACTTCAGACGGCTCTGAGTATTACGTTGCAACGAGTTAGGGCGAGACCTATCTAACGAGCTATAGTAAGCGAGATTTCATCGAGATTAGATGTATAATATTAGATAAAATAATAATACAGTAAGTATAGGCCTACAGAAATAATTATTTTACTTTTAATATTCATAACAGTAAAACAAAAATGTTATAAACCTCTCCTTCCATGCAGCCAATGATTGAGAAAGCAGAATTACTCTGAGCAATTCGCAACAGACAACCCAAACCCACCCCACCCCAATCAACACTCCAGCCTGCTTGCTCCTTATCTGTGCCCAGCCAGCTAGCTGCGATTTCAATAATCACCTTAACGTTGCTATGATACAGAAAAAAATCCTTCCCTATTCACTACAGCACTAAGAATAGGCCAATTCGATCGTGCTTGGCGAATATGACATATTTATACACTATTTGATTTTTAATCAATAAATAATCATACATATTTATATTAAACACTCGAATAAAATAAATACTTTGTGAGAATGGGACATGGCGAATCTACTCATGTTAATTTGATACCAGATGGGATAAATGTTACCCCTCTAAATAATTAATTACCGATAGAAGAACCGAAATAATTCGATACATTTCGCCCGAACGAACACAAAATACGCATTCACGCAAGCAAACGCGTAAAATTAGCCTCGAGATTGCGATAGTTTACGTGCTCAGGACGAGAGCTTTCGATCGATGTATCATTTGCTCAGATTGGTGCATGTGTGTCGGAGCGTATAGCTTGGACAGACTCACAGACTCATAGACTCACAGACCCACAGACTCACAGACTCACAGACAGACAGAGGATATTTATATATATAGATTAAGATTATGGTGGTTAAAAATCGAAAAATAGGCAATGTCATAATTTTATATATTATTGGAGGGTAAATAACGAAATAAGACGTTTAAATAAATCAGCAATAATAATTGTGAAAATCAAATATTATAATATTTTAATATTTATCACTCGCATTCTCTCAGTTTAGATGCAAAGTGTGTGATTGACTTCAAAACAATATACCCACCGTAGGCCTGCTTTCTTGCTTTCTTACATTGTTATTTAAATTGGATTTAAATAACAATAATTTATAAATTTATTTGGGTGGATAAATTACTGAAAAGACACATGAACATTTTTCGTTTATTACCTGCGATCAATTCAATTATTTTAAATATTATAGATTTGTAATTCTTTTTCGTTATATTTACCCGCCAATCAGAAATTTGTTTACACCAAAATTTATTGTTGGTGGGTAAATACCGAATTAGTGCCCGTTAAGCTAGTGAGTTTTTTGGCGGGTAGTCGCTGATGTGAGTTTCGTTCGAAGTTGTCAACTTTTCAAATATTTCCTCACATCTTTCAGCTGCTATAAGCAAAGCTTTCTGATCTATTAAGTTCGATTCAGATCATGAAGATGTCGAATGTAACTATAACTAACCAATATAGGCCAACGAATATAAATAAGAAATAAACAGTTCGGATTCCGGAAATCCTGCCAGATTATGTGCTGCGAGAACGGTCTTGGTACCACAATCATCAAGTTGTAACATGATAAGACCAGCATCAGACCACCTCATCCACCCGGGTGACCATCAGACCACCTCATCCACACAGGTGACCATTAGACCACCTCATCCACCCACGTGACCATTAGACCACCTCATCCACCCAGGTGACCATTAGACCACCTCATCCACCCACGTGACCATTAGACCACCTCATCCACCCAGGTGACCATTAGACCACCTCATCCACCCAGGTGACCATCAGACCACCTCATCCACACAGGTGACCATTAGACCACCTCATCCACCCACGTGACCATTAGACCACCTCATCCACCCACGTGACCATTAGACCACCTCATCCACCCAGGTGACCATTAGACCACCTCATCCACCCAGGTGACCATCAGACCACCTCATCCACCCAGGTGACCATCACACCACCTCATCCACCCAGGTGACCATTAGACCCCCACATCCGAATCGGATAATATTATTATTTTACGTCATTTTTCCACTTGATTGTGGAACAAGGACGGCTATCGCAGCATAGAATCTGACAAATCATTGTGAGTGTCGAACGCCGAAAGTATACGCAATCGATGAGAATACAGACAATAGTTACCGTTGTCGCGTCGTGTGTTCAATTGGATCAGGCAGGACAACTCTGCACAGACAAAAACTTCATTAGTCTGTTTTCCCAGAGATTTATCATTATCTGAGAATCTCATCTTTATTCTTTATGGGCACCAGAAGTTCTACAAAGTTTCGTTGTTGTTCAGAGTTGTTAGCACATTGACTGAAACAGTAACGTAAAGAATCAGTTTTTCTTCTTGAAAATAATCACGCAGTCAGTAAGTAACTTGTTTCAAATAAACCTGCTTCCCTGATTCACTTTCACCTTTCTTTCACAAAGATTAAACATAAAATTTAAAATATTTAATTAAATTTTTTACATTTTTTACTTTGAGTGTAAAGTATTACTTTCTGATCCGAATATGTAATAATATATACCATACGGTATATTATATTACTGAACTGAATCGTTATATTTTGGGTTTGTTTATTTGATTATAGAGATATAATATGATGAGCCAGGTATTTATTAATTTTAGCCTATAAGTCCTAATTGCCTATAATATATGTTATTCCAAAACTGTATTAATATGTATTGAACAGTTGAAGCGGGATTTTAAATTCTTATGCGTCAATATACTGTAGGAGCTTGATTTACCATCATGTCGTATTTATATTATCATATTTATGTGCGTTATTATTGTACCTACAGTACCTACTTTACGAGTAAATTATGATGGGTTATTGGACAGTTTGCGGTGCTAAAATTACCTAAATCAAAATGTGCTGTCAATAAATATCTTTATTTGAATAAAGGCTCTTTTTATGACTAATATTTTTGAAATTGAGTTAATTAATCTAACTTTTTTTCACTAATTTCCAGAAAATTAGTTAAAACAAGTATTTTTTTCATCTTATTTTAGCTCACTGTAGCTAGCTCAAAAATCTTCCGTCTGTACAGTACCGGTACTTGTACACGGTAACACAATTAGTAGGCATACTGTAGTACTGTACAGTACAGCAGTACTGTACAATTTGAATACTGTAATTGGTGATTGGTAGTTGATAGACCTTTCTCATCCTTAGATCCTACAGAATGGCTGTTAGCAGTACCGGACCTGGTGGTAGGCCTAAATATTGACGATCTGTACGTGCTCGAAAATTTGAATGAGCAAGATGACGCGATGTTTTCGGAGCTACTGACTCAGAAATCTTAGGATATCTATCTGAAAGCGTGGGCAGCATTAATATAGTATTATACGTCGTAAACAATGATAACGCTGGTGATTTTTTTTATTCAAATAAAACAATATATTCGATATAAAAACGTAACGGAAATCACTATTTTCCACACATTTTCTTTAGAAAAATACTGTTATTCTGCCCTCGTGTGTTGAGTTTTCCACTCGTTGGCATTTTAACACTCGCTTTGCTCGTGCTAAAACCTGCCAACTTGACTTATCTGTCGGTATTATTTAAACTTTAACTTCAAATTTAATCTTTTTAAACTATTAATAACAGCTCTTGTTTCGAGGTAGACGTAATAGCGGGAGAGCAGTTTGTAAAAAGTTACTCGTTAGGTGCTGTAATGTCTACGTTACTTCTACAATGAATTTGTATCTGTAATTTAAAAAACTTAATGCAGTATATAAATTACTGTAAGAGATCCTACTGTTTACTACTACAGTATAATGCAGTATGTTGTTATAATGGACGACTGTATATAACAACTCGTTGTCAATATTAACTGCGTTAAGAAAAATAGGATGTACAGTATTCTACAGTGTTACATACAAACGCACTATTTACCCATCATACTGTATATGCACCCAACCGAGATCGATTACCCCCTAGGGGATATTTCCCCCTCAACAGTTTACAACAGAACGAATATTCTGTATACGAGAAACGTGAATCAATAAAGCAGAAACGGAACTCCAAGGAATGAGGAAGCTAGCGAATAATGTTGGTGCGATTAAACAATTGTTGGGTTAGAAACAATAATTGAGTAAAAGTGGTTAAAAGGTTCGACGAAAATATTCGTCGAAAAAAAAAGAAATGGAAAGAAGCACTTGTTGCTTTATTGTTCATGGTATCATTGTTTAATTATAAAATACCATTGAATGCAAACTTAATATACGGACGCAATAAAAATTAATCCCTCTCCAGGGGAAATTGGACGCAAATAGCAGTTGATTACTCTCAAAAATAAAACTGTAACCTGTTCTATTGTGTTTAGTTTATTGTTTTGGTTAAAATAACGTGCCACTGTAACCTGCTCCTTTCCCTAAATTAAGAATTTGACATTGAGGCGGGATATTAATTCGCCAAGATGGGATTTGCGTCCAGTTCCCCCCCCCCCCCCCCCCCCCCCTACCCTGTATCAAAAATTTTACGAGGATCTGAATTTACACTTTAAAAAAATGGAAATTATTTATTTTAATGTATATTTTAATTAAAGAAATAAAAATCAGTGATTTAAAGTCCTACTCAATCACTAAAATTAATTAGTGAAGAAAGTCTTTCTCTCACTAACACTTAGTGAAGGAAAGCAAAATTATTGCTATGCTGTAGTTAGCGAAAGTTTAACTTGCTTCCATTCCATTCTTGATAAATGAATAACCTTGATTTGGCATTTCCAACTTGACAAAGAAAACTTTAATTTACATGTCAATTGCGTAAACTAATCAATTTCGCGTAGAACAAGTGACTTTATTCAATTACTAATAGGCTGAGCGAGGTAAATTATTTTTGCCCACAAATTCCGATCCATTGTTGTTTTTTTGAAGCAGTTGGTTGAGTAGTCAGTCATTCAGAAAAATTCCTTCAAAAATTTCGTCGTGGGGAAAATTTTTTGCAGACCCTTAAACATAGCAACGGAGATCTTTTGCATAACTACGTCTATCATGTAATAGCTATCGCTTTGAAATTATAGCTGATCGGTGTATCAGATGTATCTAGTTTACTGGTCAATAAATTTTTTTTTAGACCATAGCAACCAGGTGAAAAATGACTATAAAGTTAGCAACTTTTACAATGTGCTTAACAACGGCCCTTTCGCTGGTTCCAGCAACTTCCAAACGACTTCTAGACCGACTATAAGGAACAATATACAAATATTTTCATTTTCTGTCTTAAATAGCAACTGGTCAAATGTGCATAGCAACGAGCTAATTAGGGTCACAGAAACTTCGAACTAATGCCTGCACCCAATATATTGATAATGTCGAACAATATACACTCATTTTATGTTATGTTATGTTATGAGGCTTGTTGATTATCCTGTCCTGATTACGGAAGCCACTACTACATACTACTATAATTGAACTGCTGCATTAAAGGTGAACATTGAGATGCTATGCTTTGCTTATGCAGGCTTGAAAAATAAAAACTTTTGCCACCGCCATTCAATCCACAATTGGCATGACTAATGCAGCGTGCATTAAGAATGCTATGCCGGCTTATCAATAAAATTGCAGCATTGCTCAAGTGTCAAGAGGCGGCTTTGTTCAAGCTTGGGGGGAACCACTGAGACACCTGGAATGATTATTGTACTTGACCTATATCAGGTCAGGTATTCTAGGTTATTGATCAAGAAAACTTTCCACCTCCATGCAGCAAAAAGGAGGTGTCACCTGTGGCTGCAGACCCTCTTACTAAGGACAAATCTGGTCCTGTAACTAGGACCCCCTTCGTTCTGGGATAGGGGCGCCTTTGGTCCTGGATTAAGGACCCATATACTTGGCTGCAGGGGTATATGGGCTGGCCAGGCAGATGGTGATCTACCAATGGCTGGTCAGGAGAAGAGTGTTCTCATGTCCAATTGAGTGCACTTCACTGCGACCAGCACCTGGCAGCAGGGGTACAGGGCATGGCCCAGCTGATTAGCTGCACAGCCAATGGTGGGTCATGTGCATCAGAGTAGGTATGGGTGATGCGCCCAAAAATATGACTACACGGCGACACCAACCCTGTGGGTTGGCAAACCAGTGTGTGGTATTTGCCCCGAGAGCTGACTCGGCAGAAAAGCACCCCCCCCAACCCCCACTATGGATTACATTAGTAATGCGGAGGTCCGGCCACTAGAGGCCAGTGGAACTACCGGACACATTAGGTCTCACAGGCGTCAGTTATCTCCTGACCGGCTACCAGTCTCACCCCCTACTGGAAAGAGAGCTGTCAACAATTTTGTGAGTCCCTTTACTGATGACCTTTCGGGCCCAAACCCTAGGTCACCAGGGAGGCCAGATTGTGAAGGGGAGAGGGATTCTGGAGTTTGAGGTTCTGTCTGATTAAGGACATGGGGGGGGGGGGGGGCGGTTTGCGACTTGCCCTGGCATCAGAAGATAATAGTGACAATGGTGGAATTGGTCTATTGATGAATCCAACTGCACATGCAGCATTGGACAAAATATACAAAATCTCTAACCTCATCAACCGTTGCCACTTCTCATGTTCTGGAAGACTGGCTAAGAAGTTTCCTGTATATAAATTGCAGGTAAATTGCGGACATACGAGGTATCAGATAGTATTTACAGGTCTATCTTTTACCTGAGCCGCTAGCTGAATGGTTTGAGCGTCAGACTTCCAACCCAGAGGTCACCCGTTCGATCCCACCTGGACATCATTGCCGACTTTGCAAAAGCTGTGCTCAAGAAAAAGTTATAATAAATCTCTGGATGGCACATTCACAAGAATGCTACGCCGGGTTCATTGTATCAATTACAATGCACACATCTCCTAACACACACATCTCCTAACACCTCCACTATATAACATTGGAGGTGTCTCATTGGTTCCCCCAAACTTGACACTAGAACAAAATTGCCTCCACTTTGCAGGACATTGCTTTCGCCGTGAGGACCAGCCAGTGCATAATCTTGTACTTTGGCAGCCTCATGGAGTGAATAAGCATGGTGGACAGTCCATGACTTTCTTGAGACGTATCTTAAAGGACACTGGCCTTGAAGATGCGGATGATCTAGCAAATTTCATGGGTGATAGGGAGTTGTGGCGGCGCAATTTTGTCGACAAGCCGGCACAGCATTCTTAAAAATGCAGCTGCAATGCAGCATGCCGATCCTAGTAGTAGTACAATAGTAGTAGTAACTCAAATAAAAATCAACTCCACAAATTTGCCCTGAGATAGATAGATATGTAAACATTAACAAATACACCAAATAATGTATAGGTAGGCCTATTGTCCAACATAACTCCTATACCAGTAAAAATTTGCAGCTTATTTCCAAGGGGGAAGAAGTTTTGAAGGGATTTACTCCAACTGAACAAAATACGAATAATTAACATACAGTAAGTTAGAAAAGCCAGGGGGATTTCAATCATGTCGACGAACTTTTGACTGTACTGGCGTATCCGTATTTTTTGATAGTTTTTATGGATATTTAAAGTCATAAAGGTGAAAGCCAACTTTGGGGTCAGACATAGAATTGGAAGTATTAATAAGTTATAATAATTAGTTTGGGAGCCACAGGGTTGGAGGGAAGTCCGGACAATTGCGACCCGGACAATGGCGACCCGGACAATTGCGACCCGGTCAATTGCGACCCATGTTTTCAAATAAAAATTATGGGTCGCAATTGTCAATGATATACAATGATATTTATCAATGATATACATTACATCTTTATATCTGGATCCGGACAATTGCGACCCGGACAATCGCGACCCGGTCAATTGCGACGCATCAATTTTTTCTTAAATTATGGGTCGCAATTGACCGGGTCGCAATTGTCCGGATCGCAATTGTCCGGGTCGCAATTGTCCAGGTCGCAATTGTTAACATCGGTTGGAGGTAGTGTAGGAGCTACATGGTTGTAAGAGGTTGGAGTTGGTTTGGGAGCCACAGGATTGGAAGAGGTTGGAGGTAGTGTAGGATATATAGATAGATAGATTTATTTATACATTATGTAAAAATAATAACAAATACACCAAACAATGTACCGATAAAAAGGTACTGTCAAACATAACATATAGGATTACCCCTAAAGCTTTGCAGCTTATTTCCAAGGGGGTCCTTGAGGCCACATGGTAGGAAGAGGTTGGAGTTGGTGTAGGAGCCACAGGGTTGGAAGAGGTAAGAGTTGGTGTGGGAACCACAGGGTTGGAAGAAATTGGATGGTGGGAGCCACAGGGTATAAAGATGTTAGGGTTAGTGTGGGAGTCACAGGTTAGGAGTTGGTGTAGGAGCCACAGGGTTGGAAGAGGTTGGAGTTGGTGTGGCAGCCACAGGGTTGTAAGAAGTTCGAGTTGGTGTAGGAGCCACAGGGTTGGAAGAGGTTGGAGTTGATGTGGGAGCCACAGGGTTGAAGTTGGTGTGGGAGCCACAGGGTTGGAAGAGGTTGGAGTTGGTGCGGGAGCCACAGGTTTGGAGTTAGTGTAGGAGCCACAGGGTTGGAGTTGGTGCGGGAGCCACAGGTTTGGAGTTAGTGTAGGAGCCACAGGGTTGGAAGAGGTTGGAGTTGGTGCGGGAGCCACAGGTTTGGAGTTAGTGTATGAGCCACAGGGTTGGAAGAAGTTGGAGTTGGTGTGGGAGCCACAGGGTTGGAGTTGGTGTGGGAGCCACAGGGTTGGAAGAGGCTGGAATTGGTGTGGGAGCCACATGTTTGGAAGAAGTTGGAGATGGTGGGAGCCACAGGGTTTAAAGATGTTAGAGTTGGTGTGGGAGCCACGGGTTTGGAGTTGGTGTA
This sequence comes from Nemertoderma westbladi, assembly GCA_032718475.1. Classification (NCBI taxonomy): domain Eukaryota; kingdom Metazoa; phylum Xenacoelomorpha; order Nemertodermatida; family Nemertodermatidae; genus Nemertoderma; species Nemertoderma westbladi. The sequence continues at coordinate 76,937 of JAUCBJ010004188.1, forward strand.
GGAGCCACAGGGTTGGAAGGGGTTGAATTTGGTGTGGCAACCACGTGGTTGGAAGAGGATGGAATTGGTGTGGGAGCCACAGGGTTGGAAGAAGTTGGAGTTGGTGTGGGAGCCACATGGTTGGAGGAGGTTGGAGTTGGATTAGTAGCCACAGGGTTGGAAGAAGTTGACGTTGATGTCGGAGCCACAGGGTTGGAAGAAGTTGGAATTGGTGTGGGAGCCACAGGGTTAGAAGAGGTTGGAGTTGGATTAGTAGCCACAGGGTTGGAAGAAGTTGAAGTTAATGTGGGAGCCAAAGGGTTTGAAGAGGTTAGAGTTAGTGTGGGAGCCACAGGATTGTAAGAGTAGGTGTGGGAGCCACAGGGTTGGAGTTGGAGTGGGAGCTACATGGTTGGAAGAGGTTGGAGTTGGTGTGGGAGCCACAGGGTTGGAATAGGTTAGAGTTGGTGTGGGAGTCACATGGTTGGAAGAAGTTGGAGTTGGTGTGGGAGCCACAGGGTTGGTAGAAGTTGGAGTTGGTGTGGGAGCCACAGGATTGTAAGAGGTTAGAGTTGGTGTGGGAGCCACACGGTTGGAGTTGGTGTGGCAGCCACAGGGTTGGAAGAGGTTAGAGTTGGTGTGGGAGCCACAGGGTTGGAAGAAGTTGGAGTTGGTGTGGGAGCCACAGGATTGTAAGGGGTTAGAGTTGGTGTGGGAGCCACAGTGTTGGAAGAGGTTAGAGTTGGTGTGGAAGCCACAGGGTTGGAAGAGGTTAGAGTTGGTGTGGGAGCCACAGAGTTGGAAGAAGTTGAAGTTGATGTGGGAGCCACAGGGTTTGAAGAGGTTAGAGTTGGATTGGGAGACACAGGGTTGGAAGAGGTTGGAGTTTGTTGTGGGAGCCACAGGGTTGGAAGAGGTTGGAGTTGGTGTGGGAGCCACAGGGTTGGAAGATGTTAGAGTTGGTGTGGGAGCCACAGGGTTGGAAGAGGTTAGAGTTGGTGTGGGAGCCACAGGATTTGAAGAGGTTGGAGTTGGTGTGGGAGGCACATGGTTGGTAGAGGTTGGAGTTGGTGTGGGAGCCACAGGGTTGGAAGGGGTTGGAGTTGGCGTGGGAGCCAAATGGTTGGAAGAGGTTGGAGTTGGTGTAGGAGCCACAGGGTTGTAAGAGGTTTGTGTTGGTGTGGCAGCCACAAGGTTGTAAGAGTTTGGAGTTGGGGTGGGAGCCACAGGGTTGGAAGAAGTTGGAGTTGATGTGGGAGCCGCAGGGTTGGAAGAGGTTGGAGTTGGTGTGGCAGCCACGTGGTTGGAAGAGGTTGGAGTTGGTGTGGGAGCCACAGGGTTGGAACAGGTTGGAGCTGGTGTGGGAGCCACAGGGTTGGAGTTAGTGTAGGAGCCACAGGGTTGGAAGAGGTTGGAGTTGGTGTAGGAGCCACAGGGTTGGAAGAGGTTGGAGTTGGTGTGGGAGCCACAGGGTTGTGAGAGGTTCGAGTTAGTGTGGGAGCTGGGAGCCACAGGGTTGGAAGAGGTTGGAGTTGGTGCGGGAGCCACAGGTTTGGAGTTGGTGTAGGAGCCAGAGGGTTGGAAGAAGTTGGAGTTGGTGTGGGAGCCACAGGGTTGTAAGAGGTTGGAGTTGGTGTAGGAGCCACAGGGTTGGAAGAGGTTGGAGTTGGTGTGGGAGCCACAGGGTTGTAAGAAGTTCGAGTTGGTGTAGGAGCCACAGGGTTGGAAGAGGTTGGAGTTGATGTGGGAGCCACAGGGTTGGAGTTGGTGTGGGAGCCACAGGGTTGGAAGAGGTTGGAGTTGGTGCGGGAGCCACAGGTTTGGAGTTAGTGTAGGAGCCACAGGGTTGGAGTTGGTGCGGGAGCCACAGGTTTGGAGTTAGTGTAGGAGCCACAGGGTTGGAAGAGGTTGGAGTTGGTGCGGGAGCCACAGGTTTGGAGTTAGTGTATGAGCCACAGGGTTGGAAGAAGTTGGAGTTGGTGTGGGAGCCACAGGGTTGGAAGAGGTTGGAGTTGGTGTAGGAGCCACAGGGTTGGAAGAGGTTGGAGTTGGTGTGGGAGCCACAGGGTTGTGAGAGGTTGGAGTTGGTGCGGGAGCCACAGGTTTGGAGTTAGTGTAGGAGCCACAGGGTTGGAAGAGGTTGGAGTTGGTGTAGGAGCCACAGGGTTGGAAGAGGTTGGAGTTGGTGTGGGAGCCACAGGGTTGTGAGAGGTTGGAGTTGGTGCGGGAGCCACAGGTTTGGAGTTGGTGTGGGAGCCACAGGGTTGTAAGAAGTTCGAGTTGGTGTAGGAGCCACAGGGTTGGAAGGGGTTGGAGTTGATGTGGGAGCCACAGGGTTGGAGTTGGTGTGGGGGCCACAGGGTTGGAAGAGGTTAGAGTTGGTGTGGGAGCCACAGGGTTGGAAGAAGTTGGAGTTGGTGTGGGAGCCACAGGGTTGGTAGAAATTGGAGTTGGTGTGGGAGCCACAGGATTGTAAGAGGTTAGAGTTGGTGTGGGAGCCACAGGGTTGGAGTTGATGTGGCAGCCACAGGGTTGGAAGAGGTTAGAGTTGGTGTGGGAGCCACAGTGTTGGAAGAGGTTAGAGTTGGAGTGGAAGCCACAGGGTTGGAAGAGGTTAGAGTTGGTGTGGGAGCCACAGAGTTGGAAGAAGTTGAAGTTGATGTGGGAGCCACAGGGTTTGAAGAGGTTAGAGTTGGTGTGGGAACCACATGGTTGGAAGAGGTTAGAGTTGGATTGGGAGCCACAGGGTTGGAAGAGGTTGGAGTTTGTTGTGGGAGCCACAGGGTTGGAAGAGGTTGGAGTTGGTGTGGGAGCCACAGGGTTGGAAGAGGTTAGAGTTGGTGTGGGAGCCACAGGATTTGAAGAGGTTGGAGTTGGTGCGGGAGGCACATGGTTGGTAGAGGTTGGAGTTGGTGTGGGAGCCACAGGGTTGGAAGGGGTTGGAGTTGGTGTGGGAGCCAAATGGTTGGAAGAGGTTGGAGTTGGTGTAGGAGCCACAGGGTTGTAAGAGGTTTGTGTTGGTGTGGCAGCCACAGGGTTGTAAGAGTTTGGAGTTGGGGTGGGAGCCACAGGGTTGGAAGAAGTTGGAGTTGATGTGGGAGCCGCAGGGTTGGAAGAGGTTGGAGTTGGTGTGGCAGCCACGTGGTTGGAAGAGGTTGGAGTTGGTGTAGGAGCCACAGGGTTGTAAGAGGTTTGTGTTGGTGTGGCAGCCACAGGGTTGTAAGAGTTTGGAGTTGGGGTGGGAGCCACAGGGTTGGAAGAAGTTGGAGTTGATGTGGGAGCCGCAGGGTTGGAAGAGGTTGGAGTTGGTGTGGCAGCCACGGGGTTGGAAGAGGTTGGAGTTGGTGTGGGAGCCACAGGGTTGGAACAGGTTGGAGTTGGTGTGGGAGGCAGAGGGTTGGAGTTGGTGTAGGAGCCACAGGGTTGGAAGAGGTTGGAGTTGGTGTAGTAGCCACAGGGTTGGAAGAGGTTGGAGTTGGTGTGGGAGCCACAGGGTTGTGAGAGGTTCGAGTTAGTGTGGGAGCTGGGAGCCACAGGGTTGGAAGAGGTTGGAGTTGGTGCGGGAACCACAGGTTTGGAGTTGGTGTAGGAGCCAGAGGGTTGGAAGAAGTTGGAGTTGGTGTGGGAGCCACAGGGTTGTAAGAGGTTGGAGTTGGTGTAGGAGCCACAGGGTTGGAAGAGGTTGGAGTTGGTGTGGGAGCCACAGGGTTGTAAGAAGTTCGAGTTGGTGTAGGAGCCACAGGGTTGGAAGAGGTTGGAGTTGATGTGGGAGCCACAGGGTTGGAGTTGGTGTGGGAGCCACAGGGTTGGAAGAGGTTGGAGTTGGTGCGGGAGCCACAGGTTTGGAGTTGGTGTAGGAGCCAGAGGGTTGGAAGAAGTTGGAGTTGGTGTGGGAGCCACAGGGTTGTAAGAGGTTGGAGTTGGTGTAGGAGCCACAGGGTTGGAAGAGGTTGGAGTTGGTGTGGGAGCCACAGGGTTGTAAGAAGTTCGAGTTGGTGTAGGAGCCACAGGGTTGGAAGAGGTTGGAGTTGGTGTGGGAGCCACAGTGTTGTGAGAGGTTCGAGTTGGTGTGGCAGCCACAGGGTTGGAAGAGGTTGAAGTTGGTGTGGGAGCCACAGGGTTGGAAGAGGTTGGAGTTGGTGCGGGAGCCACAGGTTTGGAGTTAGTGTAGGAGCCACAGGGTTGGAGTTGGTGCGGGAGCCACAGGTTTGGAGTTAGTGTAGGAGCCACAGGGTTGGAAGAGGTTGGAGTTGGTGCGGGAGCCACAGGTTTGGAGTTAGTGTATGAGCCACAGGGTTGGAAGAAGTTGGAGTTGGTGTGGGAGCCACAGGGTTGGAAGAGGTTGGAGTTGGTGTAGGAGCCACAGGGTTGGAAGAGGTTGGAGTTGGTGTGGGAGCCACAGGGTTGTAAGAAGTTCGAGTTGGTGTAGGAGCCACAGGGTTGGAAGTGGTTGGAGTTGATGTGGGAGCCACAGGGTTGGAGTTGGTGTGGGAGCCACAGGGTTGGAAGAGGTTGGAGTTGGTGCGGGAGCCACAGGTTTGGAGTTAGTGTAGGAGCCACAGGGTTGGAAGAGGTTGGAGTTGGTGCGGGAGCCACAGGTTTGGAGTTAGTGTAGGAGTCACAGGGTTGGAAGAGGTTGGAGTTGGTGCGGGAGCCACAGGTTTGGAGTTAGTGTATGAGCCACAGGGTTGGAAGAAGTTGGAGTTGGTGTGGGAGCCACAGGGTTGGAAGAAGTTGGAGTTGGTGTGGGAGCCACAGGGTTGGAAGAATACAAATAGTGTTACATGTTACAACGATTCTATCTTTACTTTAAATTAACTTTATAGAATTCCTTAAATAATAAAAATGAACGGTTTTCCTTAAACCTGGTGACACTAGATGATATCTTAATGTGAAACAAACCCATTGTCAAATACCACCCTCTATTCAACTTCCGGAATTAATTATATAACGGAAGTTATTAGTTAAAATTAAAAATTCGACGCGGGATGGGGGCACTATTGACGCAAATCCCAACTCGCAGAATAACATGTTAATTATCATAAAGAGAAATTGCTAGAATATAGTGAGATGTTACTATTCTAACCAAAACAATAAACGAAAATCAATACCGGTAGCACAGGCTAAATAATCATTTCTGTGCTATTAATCAGCTGTTATTTGAGTTGATTTTGCACTGGATCCATATCTTATAATGTGAACATTAAGGAATAAAAAATGATATAGAATGTTACTTCTTACTTACAATTATTATTCCTGTGCTTGTATATTACATTAAAAACTACAATATATATAAATAAATAAACTTTAAATTAGTTCTCTTAAGCTCTGTTATTCAATAAAACAGTTACAAAATCTATCTGAGAACAGTCACACCAGACATGGCTGAGCTAAATCAATATCGTGTACTTTTGCATTAACTATGAACTAAATTTATGTAAAATGTTATTATCACAAAAAAAAGCTCAATCTCATCTCAAAAAAAGCTAACTAACTCACTCAATATCGCACTATAACTCAGTCTAACCAATCCAGTCAAAGCACCCCTCACATCCAGACTGATAAAATGCCTCAATATTACGTATTCAACAACATTTGTACGCTACGGCCAGGTGGTTCATCTACAAAACTAACAAATTAATGAAGTTCATTTTATTTTGAAGTAGACTCCTTTAAATAAGCTATCAAATCGGCTCGTTCTTTTGGTTTCTTTAATCCAGCGAACACCATCTTGGTTCCGGGTATATACTTCTTCGGGTTGTTGAGGTATTGGTACAGAGTGGCTTCCCCCCAAGTGATTCCTTTACTTTTATTGGCCTCCGTGTAGTCGAACCCCGGCGCCTGGCCGGTCTTCCGCCCAAACAAACCGAACAGATTCGGACCAGTTCTATGTCCCCCGTTCTGCTCTACCGTGTGGCATTGGTCGCATTTCTGTATAAAGATTTTCTTCCCCTTGGCTGCGTCTCCCCCTTCCGGCATTGTGTCCGATCCTTTCTTTGGAGGCATTTTAGCTTAAATTGTTTATGTAGGCCTATAGAACTCAGGTGGTTCGGTATCGGTCAGTCGGTGCTGATGAATATCAATATTCTGACAGTCAATGTGGAGTACGATGAATGAGGTGCCGGTCCCGATACTGCAATAAATAGTTTATACTATTAGGCCTATAGTTTACTGTCAATCTCAACACTACCAACTACCGGTTCAGGGGTTTCAGGGTTTGTTCAGTAATTCAGTAATTGTCCGATTGTGTACTGTAGTTCTGTAGTTGCAAGTACCGGGTACAGAAGTAAAGGCAGAAAGAATGAAGACGGCCTACCTACAGTAGGTTGTAGATCATTATTTTGTTTCTATACTCTGGCTGTCTAGTACAGCGGTACAGGGTAAATGTAATGTGCAGATGTGCGATGCTTGTATCCCACACCCACTTTCGTTTCATATTGTACCACCAGCCAGAAATTACAAACTGGCATCGTACTGGCTGAACAGTCAACGCGAAAACAGTTTGTACTGTAAAAGAGGGGATGTGGCAGGCGTCAATTCATAGGGAAGTAGGGGGTATTGAGCCTGCGACCCCCCCCCCCCCCCCTGGATTTATATAATATATAATTTACAGGGCGCTCATTTGAATAATGTAAAATTGTGCTACTTATGTATATGTATTCCATGGCCCGTAACATCAGAATAGAGTCATTTTCTGATAACACGGACCCCACCCCCTGCTAAATCTTTCTACAAATCTTTATCATATTGCTTGAAATTTGAAACACAACTAGTTCAACTCACTGTCGACGCCGGAATTTTCGATTTTGCCTTTAAATTTTTTTATAGGCGTTTTAGAAACGTGTCTTTTGCGAAATCGCACCCTCCGTATCGTGGCCATTTTTCAGATTAGTCGTAACTTTTCATATCATTAGAAAGCTTGCGTTGCTAGGATTCGAAATATGTAACAATATCTGAATTTCGTTAGAAACAGCTGAGATATAGGCGTTCAAAGATTGCAAGAATTATCGTTCGTTGCAGGCCATTTATTATATTTAATAAATAAACAAAATTCTAGAATGTGTTATGTATTTTATGAGTTGGTAGGCAACAGCGGAATGCCTACCCAATAGATCTATTGTTGTACGCGCTTTTGAAGACCTTTAGCAGTTTAACCTGCCAAAATTTATATGTCTTTTGGTTTATAAATAGACTTTAGAAATTGACAAATATTTAATACCAATAAACACAACATTAGCAGAAGCCAGCCTAGTGCGCGTCCATTCACCTGCTGGATATACCCGGGAGACTGGATTCTGAGGGCTTAGATTATTATTGCAGTGTAAGCTTACTGTATTATTCGATTGATCGTTAATAAATAATTTCTGACCAATATTATTCACTTTCGGGAAATATTAACAGTTCCTTTAGGACGTGGCGCTCTATCTAGGTAAACAGAGCTATGACTTATACTAAACACAACGGTAAGTCGGTAAGGCTTATGATTCACGTATGAGGCGCATTCTTTAGGAAATGCTTAGTTATCAGCCACAATCATGCACACTACCGGTAACACACAATACTGCACACTAATTTGCCGACCGTCAATGAATTTTATCATATATAAAGAGAACAGCAATTGACTCATGTAGTGCTTATCAAATAGCATTAAATTAACTACAAACCACAATAATATAAGTCGCAATCGCTATATGTAACCTGTCTCTCTAACCTGTAGTGTATCAAGAAAATTGGGAAATTTGGGTTCTTTATATATGTTCTCCAAATAATGTTCAACCAACTGATACAAAATATGACAACAGTAAAAAGCATTAAGACGGTAGGTTAAGATATGATATCACAAGTGATTGTTATGATATGGACCGATAACAGTTATACGCTCTATAATCTTAAGCCTACTAATGTTTCTTCTAAAGTCTGAAACGAATTGACTCTAGAGCCGGTGTTCCTGGCCTAGATAGAAACAACACAACAGTATCAAGAAAAACAGTAAGACTGAACACTCCTAGCACGATCTGCCAAATATCTCCACATCGACAGAAAAAATCGCTCTGATTGGCTGTTAAGCTAAACAAAGAACCATGTGTCCAATGGCCGTTTCCATGTCAGCAACCAGCTGTTAGATGTCGTAATCTGAATCATCAAGGCTAAGCTGTGCCAGGGTATTTAACGCATTTGCGGGTTTTTTGCCTTACCATGTCCGCCAAAGCACACATATAGAAGAATGACTTTTATGTCCGTTAAAACACCTATAACGGTACCTTGCGGGCGAGGGGGACTGAGTATATCCGCAAAAGCTTTTACACCGCTCCAGGAAATTGGATTCAAGTTTATAAATATACAAAAATCACAGTTTCTAATATATGTAAATACTCTAAACAGCTAGCCTTTCTTGCGCGGACGGCGTTTACGCAGTTTTTTAAAGCTGGCCAGAGTCCTTTCTCTTTGGGGCGAGCCACTTTACAAGGAGGGCTATAACTCCTGGGTGAAGGGTGCAATATGATTGCATCAGAGGGTGTAGGATTATGGTCGGTATATCCGCCAGTCGAAGTGCCGGGTTGATTGACATCAACGTCGGGGGAGAGGGGTCTAACGGCTTTGAGAGCGCGTTTTAAGACAGCCGCTCTTACGGGTCCTTTACGAGTGGTCTGAACGAGAGCCGTGGGTGGACCATAGGCAGTCAGAAACCTCCTGGGTTTAATGGTTCTTTCCAACTCGCGTTCGCGGACTCGGTATTCGTAAGGCCGTCGATATACTTCCTGTAACTCGGGGTGTGAGTTAACAAATAAGTCTTCATAGTCCGGATCCTGACGGATATAATTGATTAAGTTATAGGAATGAAGGTCGCTAGGATTAACACTCCTGAGAAATTTGCGCACGAACTTGGTTGAAATACATTCTCCGACGCGCTTCAGTAGTTCGTAACTCGATATGCGTGATTTCTGTTCGACAGAAGCGAATAGATAAGGATGGAACGCATAAACTCCTTAGTAAGCGCGTCCAGGATAATAGCGATGGCGCGAATCACAATGTAAATCAGCGTTCGCTTCCCAAGCTCTGATGTAACGTAGTGTGATCATTTCATCTACGCTTTCCAAATCGTGATTAAAAGGGCAATCGAAACTGGCGTGTCTCTTTATTTGACAATGGTGACATTGAGTCATAAATTGAGGGTAAACCGCAAAAATGTGCAAGTTATTGAGTCTGCAATACGCGCAATAAATTTCCATCGCCGGTTGTTCGTGGTAATAGGAACAGCGGACGTTTGTGTCCATGGGCGTAACATGGTCTCTCGATGCGCATAACCGACAACGTTGCCGAGAAACATAGTTGGCATGGCGATAATCGTACGCAGTGAGACACTGTGGACCTTGATACCATTCTAGGATGTAATCGTTGTCGATGTTCCGGGCGCGATAGGCTGAATCTCCTCAGATTCTAGGCATATTGGTTCATCTTCCCAGTCTGTTACGAATAGAATTTTCGTGATCTATTCTCGGTTTATCTTTACGACTCCGCTGGGTATGATATTTAAATAGAACCATTTCCCTTTCGGTGTCTACATCGTCCGTATCATGTAAATTGATAGGATGGCCGGTAGTTAGGAAGTCCATATACGTACTATTATGATGCGTATAGCGAGCGGTGAATTTTCGATAGTCCAATTCACGCGTAAGTTGCTCTTGGGACATCGGCGGTTCGATATAACGACCATCGTCCTCCGTAATGGTTGGATCGGTTTCACCGCGTATCAAGCTATCCACAAATGCTTGTAAAGGTAGAGTATATCGCTCCCTGATACCAAGATCATCTTCTATCAACTCCGTCATATCTGCTATCTGAGTTTATTAATATCGAAATGAGTTTATGTTTAGGCGAGCGGACGTCGCTGCCTACCTCTCTTTGCCCCCGGACAGTGGGATTCTCAGCGCCGATGTACCGTCGTCGCGGTGTTTACGCCAACATGTAGCAACAGCACGACAACGATAACCGGCACAAGTCACTCCACTGTCCATCCCAAAGGCTTGAATCCACTTTAGGTTCTTTCTATAGGAGAGTTGGGTTACTTTCACAATTGCGACTAGCTACTGTAAACATACTTTAGCAGTAACATTCACCTATAAATGCACAAATTCCACACAACTGTCACCAATTGTACACATACAGACCTTTTGTCCGTTAGTCAGTGCCTTCCAGAATGTCACGTTATTACTGTGTATCCTTGGATACTAACAGTGTGCTATGTATTCTCTATGCTATGCAATGGGACAAGCTTTCTATTGTTCTTTTAACTGGCTTCTAATTCTAGCGTGGGTGTTGCTATGGTGACATTATGGAATGCTAGCGGTAGAATTAGGGTAATTCTCATGCATACAGATCTGGGATGCTATTTAATAGTAATTCTTTAATTGTCAATATCCTCTTTATGCATGATTTTATTAATTTTATCGGCTATTGACTATATGTTGGAGATTCTCGCACTCTAATACACTCAATAGGATGAATCTCCGCTCCCATGATCTATTAATTAATGGAATTTTGGGAATGTTATAAATTGCACAAAATGACAATTTATGAAATTCATTTAAATATGAATTTAAATTTATTCCCGTGAATTTTATTATTTGATGTTAAAATTGACACAATTTTTTATTCCAGAGCATGTCTGGGGACTGAGGATCCCTAATTCTATAAAATTGTCTTTTAAGAGTATCGGTAAGTGCTTCGATATCTTAATTGACTAGAAATTTTAAAGGATCTGAATTTTACAGATTTTAATAAATATTAAATTAATATTTAAGATGGGCACCGATTTATTCCAGAACTTGTCTGGGGACGTTAACCACTGATTCTAGAATTTGTCTTTCAAGTATATCGGTGGGTGCCGCGATATCTTAATCGACTAGAATTACAGATGGTCAAAAGGTTTAACAGATTTATTTGCGTTTTACGCTACTGTTATATGGACATCACGCTACTATATGTATTATTTAATATAAGGTAGAAGAGCAATATCGCACGAAGCAATGTCAGTGTGAAGAGGCAAGTCGTTTCCAAGGTCTACCCAGAGCTTGGTTTAGCCGAGACACGAGGATCTGAACTTTGCATTCCTAATACTCTGCCTACCAATAATACTTAAGTATAGTAGGAGCTTTATTGTACTTTAATAAGTACGGACATTTCATCTTACTGTAGTCACGTATTTATAATATGATACGGACAGTAAGGAAAGAGAAAAAATAATTATTTCTCGCCGTCGCACTAAATATATTATAAGTAATTACGTACGTAATAAACACTAATATATTGCACTAATCTACTAAATAATCACAAAAATAACATTCTACTAAATAAAATTAAAGGAAATGATTATAATAAAATTACATAATAATACATACATAAATATAAAATAAAAACGAATATAAAATGATATAGTCACACGCCCACTCCATATGTTATTACGTTATGGAGTCCCTAGATATTTGTCGGATTAGGGAAGTGGTCGTAGGAAGAGTATCTTGCCTTCCATAGTTTCCGGACAGTTTTCGGTCTCTTTCCAGTAAATATAAACGACTAGCTGGGCGATTGAGTTGTTGTGTTACTTTCTCCGCTCCCTTGGCCTGTCTAATCTCCGCCGTGGTAAGATGAGGAGGCCATTCTTCTTCTTCTTTACTTAAGAAGTCGGATCCACCTAACCAGCCTGGAGTATCTATCAGTTCTTGAGGAGTTGCTCCTCTGGAAGCGATGTCGGCTGGATTAATCGTCCCTAGGCAATGTCTCCATTGATCTACATTGGAGTTAATAACGTCATTATCTGAGGAGTATGGTGTTCCCTCAGTTGGATCGTCCACATCACTGCTCTCCACTTCCCATTCCTTTACTTGGTATACCTGTTGTTGAGGTAATCTCTCTTTGAGAGTTCTACGGGAAGGGCCAGTGAAGTACCAACCTACTCTAGTTCTTACCGCATAGGTTTGTAGTGGCTGCGGTTGAGCAGGCCGTTTCTCCAATGTCTCGAGCGCCTCATGCGCGTTTTGGCCGATGAGTATTTGCACTCCAGGATAATCTGTCTGGAATCGAGGTATCTTAAGCTGTTGGATGCTCTCGTCCTCGTCCCAGTTATAAGGTTCTACTTGGGTAGTAGCAAAGTTCTTTATAGCCACCATTTTTACTGACCTTATACTTTGTTTTCCTAATTTATCCTGGGGGGTGGACAACGCACCTACATAGTAATCTGCCGTTATGGTAGATTTCCAAACCTGCATAATTCCGGACATATTCAACTTAGTTTGGAATTTGGGTTGTCCAGCAAAGATGTCTTCGGCTAGTTCTTGATCGATGAATGTTCCTGTGCTGCCGGAGTCAAGGAGGGCGTTCACTATGTAACTTTTGGTAGGACCTTGAACTCTTACCTGCACTACAGGAAATTCTCTGATTCCTACGTTGGAAGTTGGAGGTTTCCAAGATGGTTGTCTGTCAAAGGTAGTTGGGGGGAACTCATTGTCGGTGTCCTTTTCGTAAGTAAGTGCTCGATACACCGCGGTATTGATTAGGTAACAGGATTCGTTGGCGTCGGAGAATTCGTCAGTATAGAATCCTTCCATCTCAGACTCTTGATCAGCGTCATTTACATCACTGAATTGGACATGTAGTTCGGGCTCACTTACCTGACTCGGGTTGTTTCGTTCGAATTCACTGTGTAACAAGATGTGATGTTTCGCACCGCACTTTGCACACCTTACGTCGGAGTAACAGGTTCGCCGTTGGTGTCCTTGTCTGAGGCAATTATAGCATAACCGCTTATCCCACATGACTGCACGTCTGTCTACAAGGGATTTCTTTAGAAATTCAGCACACGCACTCAAACGGTGGGGCCCGTCGCACTGTGCACAGTTTGGTTTGATGTTACTCACTTTACCTTGGGTAACTTGATGCACTCTCATTCTTTCTTCGGGCTTTCTTCCGTGAATTCTCTTAGGAGACGTAGGAGGAGTTGTTGTTACCTGTTCTCTCCTGTCACTGGTTCGAGACTTATATTTACTTACGTCTTTATAGGTCTTGTTGTCATAGTAAGACTTTGCTGTGTCTTTCCCGCTGTCCTCTTCTTGAGAAGCTTGGCTTTCGCCGTCTTCAGTATAACACACTGGTATTATCCTTCTCCTAGAAACGGGTTTCTCACTTACCTTATTTTCCGATGTTTTCTCTCTGGACTGCTTTATGAGTTGTAATTTTACTTCACTATCTAAGAAGGACATGAGATCAGCCATGGTAGGGCTTCGTCGTTGCTGCTCATTCATATACAACACTTTCTTGTCCCAGCTTGTACATACTCCACCCTTTGGCAAAGTAGAGACTACGGCTCCAATAACCATGGAACTCTGATATTCATGAGACTTACCTAACCAGTCCAATTGTCTACAGATCTCCTGAATCTCATCGGAAAACTCTATAATCCCGCTACTAAGGAAGTTTCGGGGGGCTACTAATTTTGCATACAAATACTTAGCTATGTTATCCTTGTTACCATACCTGATGTTTAATGTATCCCAAACTTGTCTTAATCCTTCTGGATGTCCAATAAACTTTAACGCCATTAACTTGGGAGGTCCTTCCAAACACTTGATGAGGAACCTAAGTTTCTCTCCGTTAGATAGTACAGAGTTCTGTATGCTGTCTTTGTAATATTCATTGAAAGGTAACCATTTCATCTCATCCCCATTGAATTTGACGATCTCTCCCACTTTGACCGCTTGGCGGGCTTCTGTTCTAGCCATCTGACGCGTAAAGCTTTCTTGGGCCATCGTGTTATTTAATATCGAATTATCGGTATATAAATTTCTCGGATCATTATCAGGTCTATAGGTAATATCATTAACAACAGGTTTATAATCACCCTTAGTAGGGTTTGCTATAGGAGTTTCTACTTCACTAGCAGTATAGATGCGTGTAGGCTCCACACCTTGCGCATGTAATACTTCAGACCTAACAGGTTGACACGATGTTACAGGGGGTATTGGTATACCCTTTTGTATATTGACTAATTTGTCGCGTTCCAGCGCGATACTTTGCTGCACTTCTTGCAATTCTGCCCTACCTTCCCTTACTGTTCCCTTAAGTTGGTAGACAGTCTCCTGCATCTGTCCGAGCAGGAGATTCATCCCCCGCCGTCCCTCCTCTACCCACTCGACCGCCGAAGCAGGAGTCGCCAACATTGTAGCGGGCTGACGTGGGACGACGGGAGACAAATCTTTGATTTCTCTCTCAGCTTCCAGGACAGGGATATTCTCATGGACTGTTCTACCGGGTACAGGCAGTGTAGTACTGTGTAGAGGGAATTTAGAGTTAAGCTCTGGAAGTACAGGGGTCTCTAGCACAGAAGTGGCTTTGGGAACGACAGGCCTAATTATTTCAGGCTCATCAACTATGGTAGGGAGTCCTTTGACCTGAATAATTTGTTCTGTGGGTTCTGTACTACCTAAGTCTGTGCTAGCTAGTTGTCTTCTAACCGCTGGGGGCAAATCAGGCAATTTGTGACGGTGAGATGTTTTTCTACGCCTGCTTAGACGAGATCTATTTCCTCCGCCTTCAGGATCGGTGGTCTCGCCTTCCTCCGATGATGTGTATCCTTGGCGCTTGGGAGTAGATCGACTCCTCATCTGCATTTGACTAGCAGTTAACTGTTTATTTATGCAGTCTTGCGTCTCTTGAAGATTTTCCAACTCCAGTTGTGTGGTCTCCTCAGACGCTCTCCGTTCTGCTTCTGCCACCGCTGCTTTTCTTTTTGCTTCTGCCTCTGCCGCCGTTGCTTTTCTTTTTGCTTCTGCCTCTGCCGCCGTTGCTTTTCTTTTTGCTTCTGCTTCTGCCGCCGCTGCCTTTCTTTCTGCTTCTGCTTCTGCCACCGTTACTGCTGCTGCCTTTCGGTCCTCTATCTGTTTTTTCTTTATTTGTTCTTCTTGGACTCTAACGAGGCGGAGTCGTTCATCAAATTTAGCTTGGTTCGCAGCTAACATTTCCGCATCGATTGCGTCCAACACAAGCTTGGTTCCTTCACTATTAGGGCGAAGTCCAGACAGTCGTCTCCTCAACTCTTCGTCTCCTATGAATCGCTGATAGTCTGACAGATAGATGTCAATGGCGTCTCTAGTTCGCGGCTTCTCTGCTGCTGTTAATTCGCTTTCCACTTGGCTTTCCACCTCGCTTTCCACTTGAGAAGAAGTGGCGTCGGTCGATTCTTCATAGGTTGGCCGCTCATCATAAACCGTATCCGCCATCTTCGCTCCGCGTTCGGGCGTCCGCTCAACAGTATCCGAACTACTGGAGCTATCAGGCCGCTGAGAACTAGGTTCTTGGCTAGGAGGTTGCTGCTGTTTTATAGCTTCTTCTTGATCCCGCTTGACTTGGGCCCGAGTACCTATGGCAGACCAACGGCGCTTCACTAACTTCGCAAATTGCGAAATCTTTTCTACCAACCTAGGTTCTGACACAACCACTGCAGGGGTTGCCCTTCTTACAGTATGAGGGGTTTCAGACCTCGGTCTGGGATTCTCTACACTTTGATCTGAGAAACAGGCTGTTGTTTCTAGGAGACTATCTGACAGAGTTTGCCTTGTGTCAGCCATGTTTGATTGTACAGTTGAATGCCTACTGCTATATTACAGTTAAAGCAAGTCTAGTAATTTAGTATCACTGTTAGCCTAATAATTAATTACCGATACTGCTACTCAGTGTAGCGTGATATATATATAATATATTAGAATACCGGTATGCTTATAGTATATATATAAGTATTATTACAGACTAGATTTGTCACAGAGTACCGGTATATAAATTTAGCACAAATATATATAAATATATAATAGGCCTATCGTGAATACCGGTATACAGCTTACACTTATAGTATATATAAGTATAATTATGAACTAGAATTAATTACAGAATACCGGTATGATTTCAACCCAAATTTATAGAAATAAATATAATAAGCCTATGGTAAATACCGGTATGACAATTATTTTAGAATAATTGAATTTCTGAATATTTTAGAGTTACTTGGTTACTTCAACTTACTTTATTACCGTTATTTAAGCAGTAGTCCAACCGATATTAAGACCTAGTTTGTTGTATGGCAGGCCTACTATTTATAAATCGTTTGAGTTGATTTATAATATTTATATACCCGTTTAAAAGGGGTTTTGTCAATATTTGAAATAAATGTTATTATTTCTGGGGGGAGTCACTACACAGAAGCTGTGCGCTCTCAGTGAAGTGCTATTTATTGGACACTAAAACAGATAATTCTAATTTACCTAAGTTACTTAATACTACAAATTACGTACGATACGGGTGAGATTAATTCTCTAATTAAACACAACAAAATATTACGTACGAAATTTTTAGGGTAATTTTACAGGAAGTCTACAAACCAGCCTAACAAAGGGTTAGAATTCTGGTTATTACAACGGACAGGGTACTACGGTATTTGAAAATAATAAGTAGTAGTAAATACACTGCGTTGTCCAGATAGGAAAATACCACCGCCAGACGACCTATAGCCGTATCGCTATAGGTACTACGTTATGTATCATGGAGTGTCCCTACCTAGAAGTTAATTACCGCGGTCTACCAGAACCAACGTGCCTATTAACCACTTTACAACACAAATATACTGCCTACACACTAATTACCTTCGGAAAGTACTGTACACTTAAACCCTAAATTAGGTACAAGTACTGGTACAACAAATAATCAGTAGTTAAAAATACTTGAACAGCTAAAAGAACCACGGCATCTGCTGGAGTGACCGGTGCACAAAATCACCAGTCTTTACCTACGCCAAGCAGCCCGTGTAGTACCGGGGTTAATTTAACTATAATGGTATATATAACAAGCACAATTACTGTAGGAATAAACTTAGGGATATGAATGTTGCGAATAATCGCATAAACTCTGAATAATAAATATTACGCTACCCGTACAGAATACTCAAACAAATACAAACCAAACACTGGCAGACTACCATCAAGCCTAAATAAACTACAGTATGTGCAGATTCCAAAATGGTTAGTTAGTATGCGTTCTAACACGGTAGTACGACTTATTCTTTAGGAGGGGATTGACCTTACAGCCCTGGCTGCCCCAACTTACTAACTGGCACTTTATCAGACAAACTCTACACACGCAGCAATCTCTTCAGACCTAATAATAGCTAGACAACAATCCAGCCTACAAAATATCTGAGTAATAACTATTACGGTACCTGAACAGACCACACAAACAAACACAGGCCAAAACGCTGGCAGAATACTGTCAAGCCTAAATAAACTACAGTATGTGCAGATTCCAAAATGGTTAGTTAGTATGCGTTCTAACACGGTAGTACGACTTATTCTTTAAGAGGGGATTGACCTTACAGCTATGGCTGCCCCAACTTACTAACTGGCACTTTATCAGACAAACTCTACACACGCCGCAATTCCTCCAAACCCAACAACAATCCGACAACAGTCCGGCCTACAGTTATCTGAACAATCTGAGCAGGATTACACGCCTTCTGCTCAATATTTACTTACTAGGAAATAAAACTGACAGAAATAAGTAAACTATACAAAAGAATGAGGGGTGATCAATCCCTATTCCCCTGGCAGCCTACAATATACTATAGATCACAATCGAAATAATACTAATATACTTGTACTGGAAGTACCGGTTAGGACAGTTGGGCCTACAGACCTACAGCAGTACCGGTTCAGGCAGTTAGGCCTACAGACCTACAGCAGTACCGATTCTGTCAGTTGGGCCTACGGACCTACAGCAGTACCGGTTCAAGCAGTTGGGCCTACGGACCTACAGCAGTACCGATTCTGGCAGTTGGGCCTACGGACCTACAGCAGTACCGATTCTGGCAGTTGGGCCTACGGACCTACAGCAGTACCGGTTCAGGTTTACCGGTCGACCGGTACTTTCAACTTTATTGCTTACTGCAATAAAGACAATAACTGTTATTGTACGCGCTTTTGAAGACCTTTAGCAGTTTAACCTGCCAAAATTTATATGTCTTTTGGTTTATAAATAGACTTTAGAAATTGACAAATATTTAATACCAATAAACACAACATTAGCAGAAGCCAGCCTAGTGCGCGTCCATTCACCTGCTGGATATACCCGGGAGACTGGATTCTGAGGGCTTAGATTATTATTGCAGTGTAAGCTTACTGTATTATTCGATTGATCGTTAATAAATAATTTCTGACCAATATTATTCACTTTCGGGAAATATTAACAGTTCCTTTAGGACGTGGCGCTCTATCTAGGTAAACAGAGCTATGACTTATACTAAACACAACGGTAAGTCGGTAAGGCTTATGATTCACGTATGAGGCGCATTCTTTAGGAAATGCTTAGTTATCAGCCACAATCATGCACACTACCGGTAACACACAATACTGCACACTAATTTGCCGACCGTCAATGAATTTTATCATATATAAAGAGAACAGCAATTGACTCATGTAGTGCTTATCAAATAGCATTAAATTAACTACAAACCACAATAATATAAGTCGCAATCGCTATATGTAACCTGTCTCTCTAACCTGTAGTGTATCAAGAAAATTGGGAAATTTGGGTTCTTTATATATGTTCTCCAAATAATGTTCAACCAACTGATACAAAATATGACAACAGTAAAAAGCATTAAGACGGTAGGTTAAGATATTATATGACAAGTGATTGTTATGATATGGACCGATAACAGTTATACGCTCTATAATCTTAAGCCTACTAATGTTTCTTCTAAAGTCTGAAACGAATTGACTCTAGAGCCGGTGTTCCTGGCCTAGATAGAAACAACACAACAGTATCAAGAAAAACAGTAAGACTGAACACTCCTAGCACGATCTGCCAAATATCTCCACATCGACAGAAAAAATCGCTCTGATTGGCTGTTAAGCTAAACAAAGAACCATGTGTCCAATGGCCGTTTCCATGTCAGCAACCAGCTGTTAGATGTCGTAGTCTGAATCATCAAGGCTAAGCTGTGCCAGGGTATTTGACGCATTTGCGGGTTTTTTGCCTTACCATGTCCGCCAAAGCACACATATAGAAGAATGACTTTTATGTCCGTTAAAACACCTATAACGGTACCTTGCGGGCGAGGGGGACTGAGTATATCCGCAAAAGCTTTTACAATTGTGTGGTTGAGATCTGCTATAAATATAATAAATACGGATGGGGCTGAGACAATCTCCTTGGAAAACTCCGTGCAGTTGCTAATGTTTTTCGATAATTGAAGACAGTCAAATATTCTTATTGTGTTACTATATAGTTAATTATCAATATCGTTATTAATAAATATATTTCACCATCATAGTCCTGAAAAAAAAATTGTGTAGCTATTCATACTTAAACAAAATGTTCCAGAACAAAGTGTATTTATTTAATAGAATAAATGGCCTTCAGCGAACAATAATTCTTACAATCTTTGAACGCCTATATCTCAGCTGTTTCTCAACGAAATTCAGGCATTGTTACATATTTCGAATCCTTGCAACTACGAATTACTACGCAATTACGACTAAAGTGAAGACTAGGAATGATACGGATGATGCGATTTTGCAAAAGTCACTTTTTTAAAACTCTTATAAAATCTCAAAAAGTCGTAATTATGTTACACATAATTAAAGAACAATGAAAAATGAATGAATGAAAAAAACTATAAATAATTAACGATATTTATTTATAACTTGTTTATACGTAAATTAGTTTAATTAAATTAAAGAACTAAGAGGAAGCAATATAGGCCTACTGATAAGAATGTCATTAATTTCTTAAGAACAGTAAGAACTGTAAATCTACTGTTACTATTTGATTGTTTACTCACTTACATACATACTCTACCTACATACAGTACTACTCTACTGTATGTTAAAGAAATGTATCTGTAAAATAATCTATTTGTAGCGAATCAGCTCAATATGTAATAAATATAAGATGACGATGAACACAGTGTGATAAAATAAAGATTTTGAAAACTGAGCAATAGTATGCGGTAGGCCTATAAAGGGATTCATTTAAATTAATGAGGTTAATTATGGGTTGAAATTAATGGGGATTAATTTAAACCTACTGTAGGTTTAAATGAATGGGGATTCATTTAAACCTACTGTAGGTTTAAATGAATGGGGATTCATTTAAACCTAGGTTGAAATGAATGGGGGTTCATTAAACCTACTGTAGGTTGAAATGAATGGGGATACATTTAAACCTAGGTTGAAATGAATGGGGGTTCATTAAACCTAGGTTGAAATGAATGGGGGTTCATTAAACCTACTGTAGGTTGAAATGAATGGGGATTCATTTAAACCTACTGTAGGTTTAAATGAATGGGGGTTCATTAAACCTACTGTAGGTTGAAATGAATGGGGATTCATTTAAACCTACTGTAGGTTGAAATGAATGGGGATTCATTTAAACCTAGGTTGAAATTAATGGGGATTCATTTAAACCTAGGTTGAAATGAATGGGGATTCATTAAAGCTAGGTTGAAATGAATCATTCATTTAAACCTAAGTTGAAATTAATGGGGATTCATTTAAACCTGCTGTAGGTTTAAATGAGTTTGGAGTCATTTTTTATGGGATTCATTACAAACTAGTACCCAACCGTCCGGAGGACATTCGTTTAATGTGTTGAGAAATGCGAGTCAATAAACTTTTGAGAAGGAATTAATATCTATAAAAAAAATTGCACGAGCATCATCTAAAATGGAGAAAGAAAGATATGAAAATGCAACTAGAATATTTTGATCAGATGATGAAGAAAACTTTGAAAATGTTACTTAATGGACCATTTCGACGATATTGGGCAAAACTTTACAATATTTAGAGTTATAATCCTGTAACTTGATCTTTTATTTAACTTTAATTTTATATTTATTTTAAGTCTCTTACCTAATTAAATAAACATTACCTACAGTAGGTTAGAGTGAATCCCCAATCAAGGGAGTCTTTTTTCAGGTGGATTAAATAGAAACTAGCACACCGGTTAAATTACTGGGAGGAAAACTTGGGATAGGGGAAGTGATCGCCCATCCCTACCTTCGGGTAGCAGCTATCGAAAAGAGAGGCCTTCCGGTCGCATCCGCCGACTGTTTGCTTATAGGGCGTTCTGTTCTCTGTTGTGCAATAAATTTTAGTGGAGAGGTCTGAATTGACCTGTAGGCCTGACACATACAGTACTCACTGTAGCAACATGAGAAAGAAAGTCTAACTTTATATAACGACGAAACATTTTTCCCCTGTCACTGATCCTAATCCACATTCACCATAGCTGTATTCTACAGTTTACCGAAATAGTTATTTGCATTTACAGTATACGTAGATACGTTTATCATGTTATTATAGATGCACTGCACACACCGGTTTATCATTATCTCTTCCCAGAATCATCGTACCAATATTGTTTTAGACTGAGTCTGTTCCTGGTTTCCATATTCCAGTCAAGCATCTAACTATGCCGTCCGCTGATAATGAGCATCGGATCTTATGTCAACAGGGGTAACCGGTAAGGTTCATTTCGGTTACATTATAGATCATTTATTTATTACCGTATTCAACCAAATTAATTGAATAATTCGAGTTCCTTATGAATGTAAAAGTAGTTTATTTTAAGCTAAAATTTTAATTAATAATGCTTTGAGGTTGTGGATGCATCAATGGAACAATGGATCGACATGTAACTATAAGAGGTTGCAGTGAAGAATGGAAGTGAATGCCAATGGTTTTCCTGGAGGGCGGGCGTAGTACTGCAGTACTGTCTGTCTACTGTGATATAATAAATTAAATCATTCCATGTTCGATTCGATGTTCCGAATTCACATTATTACAACGTAGGAAGGACTGCGTTCCATCGCGCTGTGAGGGTGAGGCCCAAACACCATGCTATACTATAATTGCACTACTGTGACACAAATAAAAGCTTGTGGATAATTATTTTGTGGTGACCCCAGTGTCGTTCAAGGTATGGGCGGGGCGTGATGTGTCCAAGACGTTGGATGTGGAACACATCAACAGTTCCACGGATAGATATAACTCTAAAATGCGAGTCTCGCCGAAGGAAAAGCAAGTGCGCTTTTTCGTTTAATTTCAAGTGTATCTCGGATGAGATAAAACCTTGATGGTAAATGTTCGTATTCCATCAGAGATCGCTAGATTGTAGGTAGTTCGATAGTTCTACTTTACTTACTTACCGTAGTCGAAGCGTGCCGTATTGGTAGTGAATATTGGTCGATGTTGTGTTTTAGCAGTTCGTTGCTAAAGATGAAGACTGTCTGACTGTTACTTCCTATTAATTACCGGAGTTAGAATCCTACGCAACATCGAGTTGTCGTGATTTGGCGTTTGTCCCGTGGATTCGGTGACGAAAAGGTACGTAATTTCTGCACAATATACTGTAATATAGGGATATATATTCTAGGCCTCAATACTGCTTACAGTACACAACTCGGCGTTAAACTACCGGTCGTAGATCGAGATCGGATTACCCTGACAACAAAGTATAGGTTGCATTTTGTTTTTTTATCATCGGAAGTATTACATTCGGGATTCAGTAGGTAGTACCCAGTTTACTATAATAATATTTCGCCATTGTCTTTATCAAAAACATTGTGCATTGTGTATTAACCTTCTTTCTATACTATTCGTAGTCGGGGAGTATATGTTGTATTCCTAAGAATCTTGGTTCTCAACGCCAGCCTTTCGTCGCTATTAATTGCGGATTACTTTACGGCGTGGAATCGCTACCCCCGACAGCAGACAACCGCGGATCCGCAACCAACAACAGTTGTAAAGGTCTTAAGTGCGAAGAGCAAGCTACAGTGGTAGGTTATTCTAGCCAAACAAGAGCATAGTTTTTTTTTAATAACGGTTGTCGACTGTGGTTGTGGTTGACGATGTAGCGTTTACACCCAGTTTTGCACTTTCTGTCAATTCCTCGTACTACATTGTAGTAAATGGCCCGGTCCTATTAGAACTATTCTCATAAGAACTACGATGATTTTAACGAAACTTACTCCGGCTGTTTAAGAATCAAATCAGCGCCTGGAAAAAAAAGTACCCAATTTGCTACTTTACTATTACTGCATACCAACCTCTATGGGATTCTTGGAGGATATCTTTTTTTCCGAATATATTTTTGTAAATGGGGGTATTATTTAATCTTGTCCGTCTCTAAAATAATAACCAATTCAGGAAAAGGAGCCTGTTGCTATTACATATGCAGCCATGACCTACTCAAGATCTTTAGTAGGTCATGATGCAGCTTATTCTATGAAAACATTTTGATAATAATGATATAATTAATACAAATTTAAATAATAACAACACCAGTATTCCAGAACAATTCATGAATGTTTTCAAACTCTAACACCCGCCATATGCACATAGTAACAAGATTTGGTTCCACCACTGCATCTGTAAAAATAAATCCTTCCACACCGCTACTATTGACTGCATTTGCGGTCTTAGCGGGAGCACAGCCACCACGTACCACACTAGATTGCACCCACAAGTCCACATCTAAAATCCGCTATCATTCTGGGCGAGATAATTTAATTTAATTTGATTTATTGTCTGTTTATTGATTCAAACATTTATCGTTCATTTTATCAGTTACCAGTTTATAATTTTATTGTTAATATTTAACTTGTTGTGCCGAATCCCGGCTTATTTCCGATTATAATTAATATAGGGTTGAAGAATAACTGCAATACGACTGGTGCAAAATCGCCGTGACACCTTTTTAAGCCTTGCTGCTAAAGATTGAAAGAAAAAATAAACATTCTGGCTAACTCACTAATTGACTCACTAACGCTAACTGACTAACTAAACTCACTATTTGCGTCCAGATACCCCCCCCCCCCCTCAGCAGGTAACTGCTATATTGGGGTGATTTTGTTAAATTTTGTTCCAATTACCAAATTATTTCATTAATTTCATTTTTAGATGTCAGTTTGCTAAATAATGTCAGGAATTTCAGTTTCAGTTAAATATCCATGTCCGTGTCTTTGTTCATCACTACACGCCGCTAGGTGGCGACATACTTTTTAATTTTTATTTGCCCATTTACAGTCAGATGTTTTCTAACATATAAAAAGTAAAAGTAAAAGTGAATTTTCTTCGGCCGCTAGGCCAGGGTTACGCACAAAGTCTGACGACTTATTTCCAGTGCGGTCCCCCCAGAACTTTACTCCCCAGAGGAAACTCCAGTACTCATTTAGCTACCACTTATGGATGCAAGGCAGAGATGCGCCCTGGCTGGTCCCTTTAAAGCATTCGTGCCGAAACGAAAACTGCCCTGGCCCAAGTGAGGATCGAACCCACGACCTACATATGTGAATTCAATTCAACCACTACACCAAGGTGGAACCTTGGAGTCATATAGGTGGCCATGACCTACGGGAGATGTGAATTCAATTCAACCACTACACCAAGGTGGAACCTTAGTGTTAGAACCACATGTGGAAACATATGGAAGTTATTATGGATAGACAGAGTTTATTTGTTATAGTTAAGATTTTATTTCCTTATTGCAGACAAAAATAAACTGAAGATTTCAACTTCAATAATGTAATGGAGATTCCTGATAGCAATGATAATACTGATGACAAAGAACATAGTAATTTACGTGAAGAGATAATTAACATAATTAATGGTGAAACTGAAAAACCACCCTCAGTTCAGCTAAGTTCCAGTCATAAGTTATTAGAGACGAACTTCTGTAGAAAGTGTAACAAATATTATAAAACTGCTCACTCGTTTCGTTTCCACCAGAATTACCACCGCCGCAAAGAACGTAATTTTTGCCCTTTTTGCGGGACAACCTTCAGTAAAGTGAAATCACTCTCGAGACATTTGAAATCCAACCATAATATTGTAACCACAGATACCTCTACTGCTATCACTAAGGGACGGCCGAAGAAATCAGCACAGTCAATGCTAACAGTTCAGGGCAGACGGCATTCATATCTTAAAAATAATTTTATTGCAGCTAACAACACAAACATGAGCGAAAATGTCTTATGTAACGAACCAATAGGGAAATGTAAAATTGATATACCCCGTGCTCATGTAGCTGATGATAAAAAGTGTCCAGTGTGTGATGAGTTCACCTACAACAGTCCAGGGGTGATGGTTTGCCATTTTATAAAATCCCACACCAAACGGATGTTCTGTAATGCATGCAATCTCGGTTTTGAAAGCCGTGTTTTATTTCGTAAACATGTCATTTACCATGTTAACACGGTATTCAACACTTGCCATTTGTGTGGTTTGGCATACGACTGTCCTTTTAGATTGTCTGACCATCTTCTGATTATGCATGGTGGGAAGTATCGATATGACCATGTGGAAATAAAAACTACCACTGAAACCTTGAAGGTTGATAATAAAAGTGAACTAGACGTCTCTCTTAATACAACACCCAAGGAAGATAATAAAACCTCAGAGATAAATACCTTTCCAGAAGTAATTGTTCATCATGATGATAATTCGAAGTCTTCAGTCATTAGTGAAACACAATTTGGGGAAAAATCTATCGATCAAAATCCCCAAAATCAAAGATCTTTGGAAGTAGAAAGTCGGGTCATTCTTGGAACAACTGCTGTCGGACAGTATATTCAGTCATCCAAGGGTCAAAAACCAAATGGAAAATCGCAAATCGCATTTCATCAATCGCATATCAATGTCCATAAATGTGAAAATGGCAGCGAAATTAATACCCCACCTAGTGTTATCGTTAAGAATGATGATAAAGCTTACAGTATTCCTGAACATCGAGAAAAACATGAGAACATCATCCCAATGGATATTAAGAAAACGAATGTTGTTGATGGGTATGTTGACATTAATGAAGAAGCCACCATCAGTTCCCGTGGAAAACGGAGAGTTATTAATGTATACGATAATATAACATGCATTGCTTGTAAGATAGAACCCAAGGCGAAGTATACATCTATAGAACCTTATAGGGCACATTTTTTGGAGCGCCATACGAATGGTCGAGTATGTTTATTTTGTAATGCTAGCTTTCCAACCAAAGATGTATTCTATAGCCACATCAAATATCACCTTACCTGTTCAAAATACACATGTCCTGATTGTGGAGCAATGTTTGATAGAGCACCGTTTACGGTTTCCCATTTAGTTAATGTACATGGCCACCGAGTCGAAATAGAAGAAAAAGCCTTTATGCGGAGCATAACTATAATTTCTAAGGAGGAAACTTCGGCTTCATCCACAACTGGAGGTGGAGTAAGCACAAATCAGGCAACAGCGCAAACCCTTCTAAGAAGTAATTCTGGACGTAGTATTCCTGATTCGGATAAGCCTTTGTCTAAATCTGATATGAAACGCAAGGTTGTTTCTCACGGTTCTGATTCACCCATGAATAAGGCATGTAGAAGTGCATCTATTGAACGAATCACTACGCATGACAGTGATTCCAACGATTTGATACTTTATGACCCAGATGAGAATCCAATGGAGCAGTTGTACACTTGTGGTCTTTGTCAGATGCGATTTAATACCAAAGAGAACATGAGTTCCCATATGAAAGCGAGGCACATGGATAACGCAAAACATCTATGTTATCGCTTTGAGAAAAAATGCCCAATTTGTGATGTTTTTTATGGCGCAAGTAATGTAGCGAAACACATGAAGATGGTACATAAATACAAAGTTATAAACAGATATAAACCAAGGCAACCAACACTTACAAACTTAGTAAGCGATACAAAGATTGAAGCAATTTCCTTTCCTTCATCCAAACCCAAAGTAGGCAAGACTAGACCCTCAAATTTCACTGAGAAGAGTGTCGGTCCAAGTGAAAATCCATCGACGAATGTTTCTCATAAACCAAATGATTTATCCACTGTGACCATACCAGATGCTGCTGGTAAACTATTTACCTGCTCTTTGTGTGGCACCAGTTGCTCTAATGCCTACAATCTGAAACGCCACTCCTTACTAAGTTGTTCTAACCTATCAAACACGAATAAATCTCCCCCAGTTGTTTCTGAAGCCCCAAAGGATAGAGCCAAGAAATATTTGTGCTCTGATTGTGGCAAGACTTTCGGATTTCCACACAGTTTGATGCGGCATAAGGCTGAATATTGTGGAAAGGTACCTGCTTCTCCACCTTTTGCACCTGATCATGTAACGATTACAGATGATTATATTACCTCTAATGAAAGTGTGAACTATGATTTAGATGTGGGTGAGGGACTTTGGGAAAGTAAAGCTACCACATCAGCTATAAGTTCAGTTACAAGGAATTCTTCATCGGATACCACTCGCAATGTTCTTACTGGGTCAGTTACCGATGGAAGCTTTGTCGATGACAACAAGGAGAGCGGACCACTTACTGGTAAAGTCAAAGAACAAGGTTTACCGGAGGTTCCTCCAGACACCGAAGTCGTCTTCATGAAACCGGTTGTAACCGGGGTCTCTTTTGAATTTAAACCAAAGGAACATATTTCTTCTCGGGGCCGAGTTATTAAAACTAAATCTCCCCAACAGTGGGGCCATTAGGAAATTATAAACAACAACAAACTTATTCCCCTTGGATTATGTCTATCTTTGCAATTAACTGATAATTTATTATGTTTCATGATTGGATTCGATTATTAAGGTGAATTAATTATTATTATATATTAAGGCATACTGTTTTCGGTATTGATTGATTATGTTATGTAGACAATTTAACAAGTATTCTAAACTACATAATTTAGTGTCGAAGGTAGATAGATAGGTTGGTACGCTTTACTAGATGTACACTAACAATATGTCCAACTATTATGTTGCGTCGATAACCAATATATGTGTTATTTTTTATCTGAAATTGCAATCGTTTTATTCCTCACCAATTATTAATTCCTTTAGTTTTCTACTCAAGCCGCATGAGGGGCGAGCCACTCAAATAATTAATAATAATCTTAAATTATATAATGGAACTTAACTTTGTAGACAAGACTATGACCAAAATATGACATTTTTATCAAACTTGCAGACATTGTGTAGTCAGTTCAAGAGAATGCCACAAGAGGGCTAATTTCTAAAAATTAATCTTCCAATTTTCTTGTTTTTAATCTGATCAACCTGAAACTTGGGACATATATATTCCTTGTATCCTTGTGTTTGTCATCACTCATCACACGGTATAATTCGAAGAGCACACCCCACCTAGCTACTGTAAGCGTAGTAAGACATAAATAAATACATAAATAAGAAATTATCATAAATATTAAATTTTATAAATATCGTAGTAAAAAAATTGCAATGCGACTGCTGCTGTTTGTGGACAAACCGATGGGCAAAAGATAAGAAAAAGGTAGGCTACACTTAGTCCGTAATTTGTATTTAAGTTCAATTACCACACTCGTAGCCTCACGCGCAAGGGACGGTATGGTGGAGTCGCCCTCGATTTCGGCTCACAGGGTCGAAAGAGTCAAAGGGTGGAAAATTCGTTTCAAAGGGCAAACAACACTGTCAAACAATAATAAGGGAAAGGGGCAAGTTACAGAGACGACTTTTTCTAACCAAAACAATAAACGATGTTATTATCAATATAGAGGGAGAGGTGCATGGCGGGATTCCTTAACTGGCAATAAATTTTGAATGAAGGTCGGACAAGCGAATTAGCGTAGTCATGGAATACTAGATATACACGGAATGACAAATGTACAGTATCATACCCCAGGAGGCAATCTTTTTATTTTTTTAATCAATAGGTATTGGTGAAATAACGTCACTGTTAAAATATTTTTAAAATCTGTCGTGCCGTTAAAAAGATATAGCCATAATACAATTTACAATAAAATGACCAGGTATGCTGTACTTTCGGCTGACAAATATTTTTCTGACTTTATCGGCATTGCAAGATAACTTGAAAAACAGAAAAATCACTGTTGGATAATTTGTATACCCTCTGAGAACATGATGACCATAGCATGACCATACCTGGTTACCATAGCAACCAGTAATTATTATTATTATTAACATACATGATGACGTAAACGTATATACGATCACCATTACAGAGATTAGGGAAGAAACAAAAAACAAATATATATATATAAGGGCCTAAAAACAGACATCAAAAATAACTAGAATTAATTAGCACAGGTAGAGCAATACACAAAAAAATATATTAAATCGCACATTACCGTTTCAAAACACTGGAGAATTGCATTTGTGCAATAACTATAATTAATTTGTAAAAACTAAATAATTAAATTACAGTAATTACGAGTATGAAACTTCATTGAGCATACTTTGTACTTCATCAGAAGTAAAACCGTCTAAAATAAGCTCATTGTGTAAAATGTAACCCAATTCCATACAAAGTGGAATTTTCCAATAATTGGTACTAGCGATATTTTCTGGCATTAAATCATCTATACAATTAAAGTTACAATTATTAGCAATCCTACGCATATTTAGACCTAGAAGACTACGAGAGTCATTTACACACAATGCACATAAAAATTTAACCAATAATTTATCTGAAGACCCCAAATTTTTTGAAAGGTGAATAAAATCAACAATGTTTTCTACAATATATATCTATGTGAATTATATGGCAAAGCCCATAAACTACGCACATTGTAATTCCACGCAGTATAAATTTTATTGCATTCTGGCGACCATAGGTCCCACAGAACACCACCGTAGAAACGGGTGTTTGAAAAGGGTGGACTGGACACAGAAACCATGGACTACTGACAGACCAATCAGAAACGTATTATGTAAAGCAGATTGTAGCAATTGGTCTGTCCACCTTTTTCAAGTTTTCGCTTTCTTAGTTACATAATTGGGAATAAGATGTGTGTTTGAAAAAGATGGACTGGACACATGCACAAAAACATAGATAATTGTCTGACCAATCAGAAACGTATTAAAGCAATGCTATTTAATAGTGATTGGACTGTCCACCTTTTTCAGGTTTCAATTATCTATCTATAATGGGCATGCTGGAACCTGGAAGTGTAGTGCATGCCGAATAGTCAAGGAAGCTTAGAAATAATTTAATCACAAAATCAAATTTAGTATTTTCATAAAATTGTTAGTCGAGACATTTTACCTATCTTTCTACAAAGCAAAACACCTTATTTATTTACTTAAGATACAGCATGTTGATTTCATGTGCAAAACAGATGTAGTCTCAATAATAGCCCTTATACAGTAGATGTCAAATAAACAGATATTTATCAGAGTGACATCTCACATGTCTGCTGCAAGAAACCACTAACACTAGCTTGCTTAAATACTGCATGTAACTTTCATTAGAGAGAGAGAGAAAGAGAAATAGAATAGATTTAATTACCGGTAAAGTTATATTTGGAGACCGTAATTATTAGTTGAAAGTTAGACATTAAAAACCAGAACCAAAACTATATTATTTTCATCATAACAAAGACAACGTCCAAACCTTTACATTGGTGACCCGGATCTTGGACCTTATTACTACTACCTTCAACTCCAGATGGGAAAAACTCTCTCGAAACTCAGTCACTGATTACCTCTTATCGAATACATCATGGATGGTGACGGCGAAAATGTTGGTAACGCTGTAAACGTCGCTCGCGTTTCCGTTAAACCCCCGGTGTTCTTCCGTTCTAACCCCAGCGTTTGGTTCAGAATGTTGGAATCCCACTTTACATTAGCCAACATTACAAGCGAGGTAACCAAATTTCACCACGTTATGGCGAATTTGCCAGAAGACGTCGCTTTAAACATTTCCACGGACATTCAATCATATGACGATATTAAATCTACCATTCTCCAACTCTATCAGAAATCGAAAACTGAATTATTGGAGGAAGCCCTTGGACAGGTAACTTTAGACGGCCAAAAGCCCTCCTTAGTGTATCTGCGTATAAAAAGAAAATTACGAGAATGTAACTTAACGGCGGATGACGACCTAGTTCGGCACAAACTCTTACAAGCACTTCCAGTATCGGTGCGTTCTGCTTTGATTGCTCATCAGGGTCTACCACCCGAAGATTTCGCAACACTGGCGGACACCATCCTCCAATTTACAAGTGGAATCCCTCAACCAAGTACTTCATATGATGTCGCCAGAGTTCAACACCCAAACTATGTTAATACCAGTGGTGATGTTTACAGAGGTGTTAGCAACACTTACAGAGCAAGAGCACCCTACCCTGTCACTTCTACCTCAAAAGTCGGAGCTATATTCCCGTTCAGCGAAGGGCAACGTCCAAAAATCTGCCGATACCATGTATATTATGGAACAAAAGCGAATACATGCACGCCATGGTGTCTTTGGCCGGGAGAAAAACCGCGTCGAATGCAACCATCTTCCCGACCAAACTCACGCCCTGCATCGTGCTCGACATCTCCTTCCCCTGATACCCAGGGGCAGGAAAACTAACTGCCCTCAGAACATTTGCTGCTAGTTCTGAGGGAGCTGCCGTTTTCAAATTAACCGCAGCAATAAACCATATAAACAACAGCCACCAATCCTTATCTTTTCTTATAGACACCGGCTCACAAGTATCCATACTAAAACCTTCCTCGTTTATTAGAAGCTTACTATGGGACAATACTGATGCAAAACTCACAGCAATTTCAGGCAATAACATACATGTCCATGGAAAAGTTCATGTCCGAATTAATTTCCTCCGACGAGAATTTCCGTGGATATTTTATGTTGCCGACGTTGAAGAAAACATTTTGGGATTGGATTTCTTATCAAATTATGACATGCTATTGGACTGCAAAAATAAACTAATCGTGGATAATTATACAAAACTGAAATGCAATCTCAATCCAACAACATCGAAAAGTCTATCTATATTCAAAGTGGAAATCGACCACCCTGATTCAACATTATCCAATCTTTTCAAAGAACATTCTAAGTTATTTGATTATGATATTATTCATACTGACACACCTCCACACAATACTGTGCATCGAATTATCACCAACCAATGCCAACCCACATACGCAAAGCCACGTCAACTTAGTGGGACCAAACTAATAATTGCTCAACAAGTTTTCGCGGATATGCGTTCTCGTGGTATAATACGCCCTTCAAGTAGTCCCTGGGCGTCACCATTACATATGGTACCAAAGGTGGGGAGTACTGATAATTGGCGTCCATGTGGAGACTATAGAGCTTTGAACCGCATTACACAAAGTGATAAATATCCGCTGCCGCACATACAGCATTTTAATAGCAAACTGAAAGGTTCGACAGTTTTCAGCTCCATTGATCTCGTTAAAGCATACCATCAAATTCCTGTGGCAGAGGAAGATATTCCAAAGACAGCTATTACAACCCCTTTTGGTCTCTTTGAATTTTTGCGGATGCCCTATGGTCTTAAAAACGCCGCACAAACTTTTCAAAGGGATATACATGAAGTACTCGGAGATTTGGAATTTGTATTTCCTTTTCTCGATGATATTATGATACACTCTAAGGATATATCAACTCATTACATTCACCTAAGAAAGGTATTTGAACGTTTAACTCAGCACAACCTGCAAATAAACTTTGCCAAGTGCCAATGGGTACAACCATCAATCTTATTTCTTGGATTCTTAGTGACGACCGACGGTATTTTACCTCCACCTGAACGAGTTAAATCCCTTGTCGATATGCCAGAACCACGTAGCTATACTGAGTTACGACGGGTTCTGGGAATGTTTGGATTCTATAGACGACATATACCTTATTTCAGTCAGATTGTAGCACCCCTTCAATCTCTCTTAAACAAAACTCAACCACTGAAACGTAAACAACCACAACGAAACTTCAATGAAGGTGAATGGACATCGGAACACAAAGAAACTTTCCAGAAGTTGAAAAACTCGTTATCTAACGCAGTTTTATTATATCATCCTTCATCAGAGGATTGTAAGCTGATTCTAACCACTGATGCTTCAAAGGACGCTATCGCAGCTTCTCTTCACGAAGTAATATCAGAAGAAGAATCAGTCCCCATTGCATTTTACTCTCGACGATTAACACCAAATGAAACCTCATGGTCAACCTTTGATCGAGAATTACTTGCGGCATATCAAGCTACAGTGCACTTCCGCAGTAACTTAGAAGGCCGACAGGTTACTATAGTCACAGACCACAAACCACTTACGTCTGCATTCAACAAACCATCGAGCATTTCTCCTAGACAAAACCGCCAGCTTTCATTCCTTTCTGAATACATTGACTCCATTGAATACATTGCAGGAGAAAGTAACATAGTCGCTGATACTTTATCACGTCAAATCGCTTCAATTAGTATTGATTCTTTTGGATTGGAAGATATTGCCTCTCAACAGTCAGCCAATTTAATCCTTCCTGAAGAGCATTCGCTAAATATTAAAACATTTCCATTAGCAAATGGTAAAGTTATTAAGTGCGACGTAACTACTGCATACCCTAGACCCATCCTACCGGATTCATGTAGACGAACAGTATTTAACGAACTACACAACATGTCACATCCAGGAATTAAATCGACCATACGTATAATAACTGATCGTTATATTTGGCCAAATGCTAAACGCGACATAGTGGAATGGTGTAAATTGTGCACATCTTGTCAAGCAAGTAAAGTAATACAACACACAAAAACACCCCTAACACCATTTCCTTTGGCACCACGTTTTACACATATCCATTCAGATATCATTGGTCCACTAGACATGGGTGAGCACCAATATCGACACGTAGTAACGTTCATAGATCGACACACTGGGTGGGTAGAAGCAGAGCCAGTTACGTCAATCACAGCTGTTGCCACAGCGACTGCATTTATAAAAGTCTGGTTTTCTCGATTTGGAGTGCCCCTTTACCTCACAACAGATCGCGGTGGTCAATTTGAATCTGAATTACTAGCTGAACTCTCTAAGCTGATTGGTTTCCACCGTATGCGTACCACATCTTACCATTTAGGGTCCAAAATATTTAAGGTTGGAGTTACATGACAGTTTTAATTAAGGTTTTGGGCCTCTATTTCCACTTTGAATTAGGGTTTCGGACCACCACTCCCAAAATATAGGACTTATTTACCTCCCTCGCTGCGCTCGGTCGTTTAATAACAGATCTCGGGATGAAAGGTAAATAAAGCATATTATATTTCCCTCTCAGTACAAAAAAAAAACAAGTAGTTATTTTAATTAACTTTATACTATAATGAGTTAGAATATTGACGTTCCAATATTGATGCTAAGGCTCAGCTCACAGACTTCGTGGCTCGCCCGGGACTCGCCCCATATTATTGAACTAGGCCTATATCGACAACTTCGGTTGGTCACAGTAAGTATGGGATAATAATAACAATAATAATCCATAAAAACCTTCTGAAATTTTTTGAAAAACGTGGACAGAGCTGCTATAATGTGCAAATCAATCTGATTGGTCAATTCATTGCCTGTTCTTTCTCAAACCAGTCCAGCTTATTCGAATTTGAAAAAGGTGGACTACAAAGCTGAAAAAGGTGGACATGCTGTGTGACGCAAATCGCCCGTGATTGGTCTGTCCATTGTCCATGTTTTCTGTGTCCAGTCCACCTTTTCCAAACACCCCCGTAGAAACTAGTTGCGTATAGTTTTTGAATATGTAGAATATTTCCTATAGAGGCAAAACTAAATTCACGCCTTAATCCTGATAGTTTGCCAATGAAAGCACCTCTTTTTTTGTAAAATATCATGTGATAAATGACCTTTGAAGTGTAACCAAACACCTAGATGCTTAGCTTGCTCAACCCGTGGTAACCGAATACCGTTAACAATAATAAGCGCTGCCGGTTGTTGCCAAACCAACCCAAAAGGTATACATTTAGTTTTACATTTCCGAATGTCTGTATTCGTACTTAACTTTAATTTAAATTCTATATTGACCATAAATTGAAGTCCCGCAATAGACGGGCACAAAAGAATTACATCGTCTGCGTACGCAAGGCAACCAAAATAAAACCTACCGATGTGACAACCGACATCTGCATCTTTGAGTCTTAAAATAAGCACATTTAGAATAACACAAAAGAGACCCGGTGAAATAGTCGAACCTTGTCGAACCCCGTTTGTTATATTAAAAGTATCTGATTTTAAATTATTCCAGCGTACATAGCACGTCTGATTACGATAAATAAAGAAAAGACACCTTAGAAACAAAACATTAAATAAACCCTTTCTTTATAAGCTGCAAAAAAGTTGTTTCCATTGAACCAAATCAAATGCCTTAGTAAAATCTATCAAGCAACTGTAAACTGAGGTATTATTGTGTAAATAATAATAGTGGTAAATATAACTTTAGTTTTGATATGAAGTTTTTATTAGAAGTAAAAGCGAGTATTGTATCTTGGAAATATTTTCTGCCATTAAGTTCCCATAGCAACGTGTAGAAAAGATTTAAAATATAGAATTACCTGAGCTTAAATACTGGTGAGATTATAGTTGTTATTCCCAACTATTTAAAATGCGATATCGTGGTATAATTAATAAATTTATAATTTCATAATAAAAATAATGATAAATAAATGCTACTAGGTAGTGGTGTGCCGGATATCCGGCCGGGCCGGAATTCCGGCCGGGTTTTGGGAAAAAAATCAGGTTCCGGCTCCGGATCCGGCTCCGGCCGGATTTCAATTTTGGCCGAATTTCCATTTCAACGAATTGTTGACAAAATATACAATTAATGAAGATTTAAAAAAAAAACATCAAACAAATTTTCTTTTAAATTCAAACTAATTTAAACATAAGCAAATACAATGGAATACAATACTTTTTTTCGTAGTTTGTATCATATTAATTTATATTATGAATATGATAAAGTCTAAAGCAGAGCTATCATTTTATAACTATCTACATGCTGAGCCGACTGACTAATTTTTATAGTAGGCCCCACACGCATGCCCATATATAGGCCTACTAATTATAACTAGTCAATAAATTATTATGTTGTCTACGCGAAAACGTTGATGTTAGATTAAGTTACCTCCGTGAATGACCAGTTTATATATTCGTCAGGCAATATAGAAACTGGTAAATCTAATTTAATTCAGAGAGTTTAACATTATTATTACTTCGTTCTATGTTATGTTATATTATCATAAATATTTATTATCATATATCGTAATCAGCTGTTATTTGCATTGAATTTCCCCTGGAGAGGGATGAATTTTTATTGCGTCCAGTTTCCCTCCTATCTGCAAATATGTGCATCCAATCACAGCCGATTTTCAAAATTGGCTTCCCGGGCTTACTTTAACCCGCCATTTCGACCGTTTCCACGGGTTTTAACAAAAAACACACCCGCCACTCGATTCAGAGCACCTTATTACCCCTTATTCAATTGTTCTAGCCCAACAATTTTTCTCGCGCACCAACCCTATTGCGCCTGTGGACGCAATGGGACTCCTGATTGAATAATATATTGTCTTAATAAATACCACATACACAATGCGACAGAGTATATTCAAAATAATGTTTATTTCGGTTGCATATTGTCGGTTGTCTGCTGTCGGTTGTCTGCCATTTGTTGGCTGCTGTCGGTTGTCTGCTGTCGATTGTCTGCCATCTGATAGCTGCCATCAGAAGTCTGCTGTGGGATGTCTGAAGTCTTTTTGGGTGCTGTCGGTAGTCTGCCATCGGTTGTCTGCTGTCGGTTGACTGCACTCTCTTGTCTGAAACCTAACACTTGTAAACACCCTAACACTCGGGTCCCCAATGCGACAAAGTGAGCTGACTGCCTTGGCAGATAAGCTTTCTCTTAGCGCAGTGGGTGTTCAAGAGCACCGAATGCATTCTGGACAGACTGATGAGGTTCTTATTAAGGACATGGGGGGCGGTTGGCGACTCGCCCTCGCTTCAGCAGATGATAGTGGCAATGGCGGAATTGGTCTATTGATGACCCAACTGCACATGCAGCATTGGACAAAATAGACCAAATCTCTAACCGCATCATCCGTTGTCACTTCTCATGTTCTGGAAGACTGGCTAAGAAGTTTCCAAGGTGGTTCTGATTGTGTGCTACTCTCCAACTAGTGTTGCCCCTATAGAGGAGGTGGAAAATTTCTACCATAATCAACAAGCAGCTACTGATGGAGTGGATCAGCATGCATTCTTAACATTCCTGGGAGACTTTAATGCAAGTCTGCATCGATCACCTACATCGCCCTGGGTCTATAGCGATAGTGTTAACCGAAATTCCGTCCATCTTCAGGATTTTATCTCTGGAAATAGATTGTTTTCGGCTGGAACTCAGTTCAAGAAGCGAACTGGAAAGCTATGGACTCATAGTGGACCCCAGTGGTCACAAGTCCCAGATAGACCATATCCTGTTTCGTAGGAAATACAGGAACTCTATACAAGACTGTAATGCATTTACACCTAATTTCCCTTCTCCAGTGATCACCGCCTTATTGTGGCCAAGGTAAGACTTAGTCTGCGTGCTAGCATGGTTCGACAACATTTGTGTCTACTGTTGACGGTGACACAGAACCATTTGAAGTGTTATGGGGCGTCCTCCAGGGAGACACACTTGCACCATTCTTGTTCATAATTGTTGTTGACTATGTTCTACGCATGTCCTTAGATCATCATAATGATGATGGGGTGATGATAACTCCACCTACTGGATCCAGAAGTCGAGGAAATCCTGCCAAGTACCTAACTGATCTAGACTTTGCTGATGACTTAGGAGTACTCTCAGAATCACTAGAGGGAGCCCAACGGCTCCTCAGATCATTAGAACATGCTGCTTCTAGTGTTGGTCTTTTTATTAACTCCAGAAAGACCACAATTTTGACAGTTAACTTTGAAAGTCCTCAGCAAGTCTCAGATCGGATGAGCATAAGCTCAAAAGATGGTATGCTTGACAATGTGGATGACTTCTGTTACCTGGGATCATGGATCCGGAAGTCAGGTGAGGACCTTCGAATACGTAAGGGAAAGGCATGGGCAGCCTTGAATAGGCTTTCCAGGATTTGGAAGTCGCCGAGAATTAATCGGAAACTTAAGGTCCGATTATTTAGAGCAGCAGTAGTTCCAGTACTCCTCTATGGGAGTCCATGCTGGGCTCCAACTGCTGAGGACACCAAATCTCTGGATGGCACATTCACAAGAATGCTACGCCGGGTTCATTGTGTCAAGTACAATGCACACATCTCCAACCAGACACTATATAACATTGGAGGTGTCTCATTGGTTCCCCAAGCTTGAAACTAGAACAAAATCGCCTCCGCTTTGCAGGACATTGCTTTCGCCGTGAGGACCAGCCAGTGCATAATCTTGTACTTTGGCAGCCTCATGGAGTGAATAAGCATGGTGGACAGCCCATGACTTTCTTGATACGCATCTTAAAGGACACTGGCCTTGAAGATGCAGATGATCTAGCAAATGTCATGAGTGATTGGGAGTTGTGGCGGCGCAATTTTGTCGACAAGCCGGCACAGCATTCTTAAAAATGCAGCTGCAATGTAGCATGCCGATCCTAGTAGTAGTAGTAGTCTGCTGTCGGCGTAGGTGCTAAAAAGCAAAAAACGGAGTTGTGTTTCATAAAGAAATTCAGAGCAGAGGTTTTGTTTGTCCGCATTTAGCCACGATTATTTTCGGAATTTTTCAGACGTTTTTAATGGTTTGGATCTAGAATCGTTTAAATATTAACATTAATAATTAAATAATGATTCTTCTTAACATTAGACTATTCTATTAACGTTTTTCCCCCACTTTTTCCGTTTGAAACGACGTCGGAACAAACTTCTCAAAAAACGTGCAGAAAATGGCAAAGCGAAAATGGTACTTAAGCCAGCGGGTTTCAATGAAGGAGGTCACACTTTAAAGGAGAAAAAACTAAGTTTGATCTCAAATTTTTCGAACGCATTCCAGGTTCCTTATTTATTACAAACATCGAGTTATAACAACAACAATCCAAATAATTATTGTCAAATTAAAATTATTAAAATTAATAATTATTTCAATATTTATAATTATTTAATATAAAACGGTTAGACTGACAATATTATTGAAATATTTCCACAGAATTGTACAAATAAACGATGTAGTAAATCCAGTATTAGTGGCTACCCTAACTGTATGTGTACAATAGGTTTACCAAATACAATACAAAATAAAATGTAACTAATTTAAAATCATGTTTATTATCATTTAGTTTTGATATTTTAGACCTACCGTACTATTTAACTGACCTGCTTCCTAAGATTAACTGCAAAAATATTAGATTTAATCCTAAATAATTAATTGATTTAACAAAATATCGAGCTGCCAAATTTGTTGATAAAAAAAACGATAAATAATGCTTTACAACATCAAACCACACCAGAACAACACATCGCAAAGCCTACAGTAACACCAGAACAAAAAAAACACCAAAAACAAGAAAAAAATAATGAATAAGGCTAAAAAAACAACTTACTAAAACTTAAAAACCTACAGTAAGACAATTAATGAATTTTAGACTGGCTAAGTTTATAAATATTAATTCAGTAAGTAATAACGGAATATTACAATGTTATTTTTAAATTATTTACATATATACTTGTGCAAATACTGTAAAGCTTCACTTTAGGTCTACAGAGTGCTGAAGGTTTAATAAACGAACAAATTTAGTGATAACAAATTATGCTTTTAGGCATAATAATTCTGCAAAGTACCTTACTTGACTTCCCGAATCAACTACCGGTATATGTGTAGTTTTATTCTAAAATTAGAAGACTTTAAAACGTTAGAGAAAGCTAATCAAAACTGCTTTTGCCATTCTATATCTATCTATAAAAAAAAGTGTAATTAATGTTTGGTGGAATTTCTCAAATTAGCAATGGATAACGTAGGCCTAGACCACACTAAGTTTGCATCTAATATAAAAAAATAATAAATCGTTATGTAGTCGTAAAGTATGTGGTAGCGATACCCGCATAGGACCTAATGAAATATAATCTATTGTTGGTGATTGTGAGGTAACCAAGACAACGGTATAAAACAATTTCATTGTAAAGTCAATTAGTTTAGATCAATGGTCTGTTTAGTGTTCAAACGGGATCCCGATCCCGAAAAATCGAAAAAATAGGGATCACTAAAAATGCAATCCATGTCCCGATCCAGGCTTTTTTGGATCGGAATTCCGAAGTATAAATAGTGAAAAAAATTTCTTGAATATCAGATAATTGCAGATAATTGCACCAGAACAAAAATTTAGTAGTCAGTAAACAAGCCAGCAGTAATCAATTAATTGTAACAAAATTTAATATAACTTTGTCTTACTAATATTTCTGAAGAGTAAAATCAAGAGATATGTTGTTGCACAAACCCGTTTCAGACGGACTCTGCCACATATACAGAGGGAATTTCATCCAAAATTGAAATCCTTAACAAAAAAATCGGGATCCCGTTCCCAATATAACGGAAGTCGGATCCCGTTCCCAATATAACGGAAAGTCGTCCCGTTCCCAATATAACGGAAGTCGTCCCGTTCCCAATATAACGGAAAGTCGGATCCCGTTCCCAATATAACGGAAGTCGATCCGTTCCCAATATAACGGAAAGTCGGATTCCCGTTCCCAATATAACGGAAAGTCGGATCCCGTTCCCAATATAACGGAAAGTCGGATCCCGTTCCCAATATAACGGAAAGTCGGATCCCGTTCCCAATATAACGGAAAGTCGGATCCCGTTCCCAATATAACGGAAAGTCGGATCCCGTTCCCAATATAACGGAAAGTCGGATCCCGTTCCCAATATAACGGAAAGTCGGATCCCGTTCCCAATATAACGGAAAGTCGGATCCCGTTCCCAATATAACGGAAAGTCGGATCCCGTTCCCAATATAACGGAAAGTCGGATCCCGTTCCCAATATAACGGAAAGTCGGATCCCGTTCCCAATATAACGGAAAGTCGGATCCCGTTCCCAATATAACGGAAAGTCGGATCCCGTTCCCAATATAACGGAAAGTCGGATCCCGTTCCCATATATAACGGAAAGTCGGATCCCGTTCCCAATATAACGGAAAGTCGGATCCCGTTCCCAATATAACGGAAAGTCGGATCCCGTTCCCAATATAACGGAAAGTCGGATCCCGTTCCCAATATAACGGAAAGTCGGATCCCGTTCCCAATATAACGGAAAGTCGGATCCCGTTCCCAATATAACGGAAAGTCGGATCCCGTTCCCAATATAACGGAAAGTCGGATCCCGTTCCCAATATAACGGAAAGTCGGATCCCGTTCCCAATATAACGGAAAGTCGGATCCCGTTCCCAATATAACGGAAAGTCGGATCCCGTTCCCAATATAACGGAAAGTCGGATCCCGTTCCCAATATAACGGAAAGTCGGATCCCGTTCCCAATATAA
>JAUCBJ010004190.1:0-11567 GCA_032718475.1 Nemertoderma westbladi
TCTTAAAAATGCAGCTGCAATGCAGCATGCCGATCCTAGTAGTAGTATTAGAACATGCTGCTTCTAGTGTTGGTCTTTTTATTAACTCCAGAAAGACCAAAATTTGACAGTTAACTTTGAAAGTCCTCAGCAAGTCTCTGATCGGATGAGCATAAGCTCAAAGGATGGTATGCTTGAGCATGTGGACGACTTCTGTTACCTGGGATCATGGATCCGGAAGTCAGGTGAGGACCTTCGAATACGTAAGGGAAAGGCATGGGCAGCCTTGAATAGGCTTTCCAGGATTTGGAAGTCACCGAGAATTAATCGGAAACTTAAGGTCCGATTATTTAGAGCAGCAGTAGTTCCAGTACTCCTCTATGGGAGTCCATGCTGGGCTCTAACTGCTGAGGACACCAAATCTCTGGATGGCACATTCACAAGAATGCTACGCCGGGTTCATTGTGTCAAGTACAATGCACACATCTCCAACCAGACACTATATAACATTGGAGGTGTCTCATTGGT
The DNA here is from genome assembly GCA_032718475.1 of Nemertoderma westbladi. Taxonomy (NCBI): domain Eukaryota; kingdom Metazoa; phylum Xenacoelomorpha; order Nemertodermatida; family Nemertodermatidae; genus Nemertoderma; species Nemertoderma westbladi. Next base: position 508 of record JAUCBJ010004190.1, read on the forward strand.
TCCCCCAAGCTTGACACTAGAACAAAATCGCCTCCGCTTTGCAGGACATTGCTTTCGCCGTGAGGACCAGCCAGTGCATAATCTTGTACTTTGGCAGCCTCATGGAGTGAATAAGCATGGTGGACAGCCCATGACTTTCTTGAGACGCATCTTAAAGGACACTGGCCTTGAAGATGCGGATGATCTAGCAAATGTCATGGGTGATAGGGAGTTGTGGCGGAGCAATTTTGTCGATAAGCCGGCACAGCATTCTTAAAAATGCAGCTGCAATGCAGCATGCGGATCCTAGTAGTAATAAAGTATAAATGAGTCATAACACTAATGAAGTGAAATCAGTTATAACATTAATAAATATGTTTTGCAATTAAGTTGACAAAGTTGAACAATTGAATACTATTATTGTTTCACCACCAGTATTAAGGATAAAAACAAACAATTTTTGATTGATAAAAACTAGCCCATTGTGTAAGGTATCTATTTCTCTTATATTTTTTCTTTATTCTTTTTTCATATAATTTCTCAAGTAATTATGTCACAATTATATTTCTTGTTGCAAAAATAATTTTACAGTGTATAATTTTTTTTGAGTTAAGGGGGGGGGGGGGGGGGGGGGGGCATTACCCCCAATGAAAGTGAAATTGTCGAGAATTTCCAAAATTTTCAAAACAAAATATTTTTTAAATTTAAAATAAAATGTTTTATCTGTTTTTGTAGTTTGATAGAAGAAAGATGTTATGTGGTGACATCGGTTTTCATATAAATGAAATGAATGTTTTTCATACCTGCGGTTGTTTTGGCTCCTGTGGAGGTTTAACTGGCTCTACATGAGTCGTTTCGTTGTCATCGTAATCGCTATCGCTTCCCGTTCCATCGGATTTAGCTGTTACGTCTTTGATATACGCGGAAAGTCCCTTTATACCTAAAATATTGAAAATGAAATATAAAAGTTCAATAAGATTCAGTGTAATAAACAATACAAATTACAGTAGCTTCCATGATTTATATTGAAATTAATATTACACAAACAAACACGTTATACGCACACGCCAAAAGAGCACTTGTGTGGAGGTACAATTAGTGGCCCTAGTCTTCTAGGTACCGGTACTAGTCTTGTGTACTATTGTGTTGTTATAACTCAATATGTATGATCTCAATAATAATAATAATAATAATAATATTAGGGCCTTTCTGAATTCATCATTTACACAACCTACATCGCTGCTCCTTCTATCTATGGAGTCACCTCGAAGGATACAAAAACCCCCAAACCAGCTAGAATAAGGTCACCAAATACCTCCCGCACAACATAATGCCGCTCTATGACGAGTTTCCTTACCCTGACTTGCAGCTCAGTGAATGAAGTTGTGAACGGCTTCTCACCCTCTCGCTAGAGCTGGTGCGTGGGTGGTAACACTCCAACCTAGAGTCTGTGTGGTCCAGCACACATTGTGGCCGAATAAAATTAGTAAATTCCAGAAATTTGCTTGACATTTTTCCAGAAATTTCCTATTTTATTAATTTATTACATAAAGTTTCCTTTTAAGGGTAAATATTTACAAAAATATCCTCTTTTTAATTGCATAAAACAGTAATAATAAGATTTGAATTAAAATTGCCATTGTGACTTTGTGTTTAGTCAATTCACTGGTGAATTACTCGTAGCGCTGCAAAGTACTACTTTGCACACAATGATGTAAAAAGTTATTATATTGAACGCAATTTCGGAAATTTTAAATTTTCACATCTTTCACAATTTGACCACATTTTATGATGCGTTATGAACCAGTTTAAACACATTTATGAAAACACAGGAAGAGTAAACACTAGTAACAAGTGATCCCTGCATCGTTGTCTTGGCTCTTGTGCTCGTAACTACAGACTGGTGAAGTATCATATTTCCGGAAAACCCATATCCCTAACTCGAGTACACACACATCAAGATTAGGCAGTCGTTTATCGACCTAGTTAAAGTTTATAATAATTTATATTCTTAAATTGTTACCTTTTCGCTCGAATATGTGAGAACTTTTTTCCTGGGGAAAAAGTAAATTTAAATAATTTTGGTGGAATTTCTTAAATTTTATATATTACACATGTGTTTGTTGAAAGTAGATCGACGTAGAAAAGGTTGCAAGCGAACTCCAAAAGGAACTCAATATCCAATATTGGTTTATGTAGTTAAGCGGCTCTAGTTACGTAATAAATATTCGAGAACACTAAATTATTTAACATTGAGTAAGGCAGCATCAGGAGTTGGAGTGTACAATAATTGGAATCGTATTAACAACTATGGAAGCAATGTAGAATTAAGCAACAAAGAGGGCCAATTTAAGAATAAAATTACGTATTACCGGTACATGGGAAGAATAATAATTTATTACATGGAAAAAAAGTAGAACTTTTTTCACTCTCCTCGAGGCACTTTATTTACTGAGTGCCAGCGAGGTTAATTTCGGGAGAATATTGAAACAAAAATGTTCTACGTTTTTTTCCCATGTAATACGTAATTTTATTCTAAATTGATTACTTTTTTGTTGCTCAATTCTTTAATAAAAGAAGAGCGATATTATAGTGTTATGTTACAAAATTAATTGAACTTTAGTATTTTACTATATTGCTTCCATATTTACTCTAGTGATGCTGCGTGTGATGAGTTAAATAATTTAGTGTTCTAGAATATTTAAATTCGAGCGAAAAAGTAACAATTTAAGAATAAAAAAGGTTTTATCCTTTTCAATATTCTCTCAACCCTTTATTAACCTGGCTGTCCCTCGGTAAATAAAATACATCGGGAATAGTGGAAAAAAGTTATCCAATGCAATTAATAATTATTTACTAAATTTTAACTGTAAAATCTTCTAAAATATTAACTTTCCACTAAATATATTAACTTTCCACTAAATATATTAATAATATTTAAAAATCTATAAATAAGGGAAAGGAGTTTCCATTTTAGTTATACTTAATTAATATATTTTAGTGGCGAAAATTTTGTGGAAAAACCAATTGTTTTAGTGACCAATAAAATTATTACATACAAATTATTTATAAGTTGGTCTAATTCCTCATCATTACTGCACTACAACTATAATATACAATCAACAACTACCGTACCGGGGTTTGAAGCGAAATTATATTAAATATACAATTTGTTTGGCATTTATTATTAAATACAAAGTTTGAACCGGAAATTAAGTTGAGTTTCATCCTTTAGTTTTATTTTATATGAGTTACATAAATATAAAGAACAGCAACGCGTGAAACACATTTATAAATAAAACATTAAAACTATTCGAAAAGGGAATCGCTAAACGAACCCAAAGTATTCATTAACCGCAACGAGGTCATCGGATCTCCGTCAACCTGTATGCGCCCGGCCCAGTAGGCGTCAACCATAGACTCCCGCTTACTCGCCAGGTCTAACAACGTGGTCGCTGGCATGGTCACAGTGACATCGAGTTGGTTGCTGCCGGGGGCGCCCTGGTACACAATCGGCGGAACTCGCACCAAATCCAACGTAAACTCCCTGCACACTCCCGAGGTTTCCTTGTCTACCACCCGAAATAAAACCACCGCGTTCACACTTCCCATCGAACTCGCGTTCTCGTTGAGTATATTTGTGGCCTTGGCGACCGTAGCATCAACAACCGAGTTGACTAAGTCACCTTCCTGTGATTGGACGACCGGGTTTAGCTCCTCATTAGCTGGGGCGGATTGCTGGCCAATAATATGGGCGGTGGCCCCCGAGAAAGCGCTCTGAATCGTCGAAAACAGACCCCCGAGGTCCTGCATCTTGGGCGGGAGGTTGGTCTGCCCTTTAGCGAGCAACGCCAAGGGGTTGTTCGAGTCTAGAGGGGGCATCACAACGCCGCCACTAATAGATATTTCGCATTTACTGACACGTACCCCCCATTCCGTGGTAACCTCGTTCAGGGATTCCACTAAGTCAGCGTTTATCTGATTGGTATTGGTTTCCAAGCCGCGGGTGTTGCACCTCAACATGAGTTTAGCCAAGGTCGTTTGGCCGGCCACTCGTAAAGCGTGATTGACATTCTGGACGTTAGTGACGAGTCTCAATGGATTCTCTGCGTGATGGTAAACAGATGCACCAATCATTGCCAATGAGCCATCCTCTAGGACTATCTGCGTTGGAGGGACATTAAACGCGCGGACCCGTATGTCTACTTTCGATATTGAGTCGATACAAGGTACTATAAACACCGGGCCCGATTGCAGCACACGTTTAAGTTTACCGAGTCGGTATAAAATCCAACGCTCGTGTACAGGGACGACCTTGATCATAAAAGGAGCGCTGATTGGGCAGGTGATGATGCCGATAATGACGGAAAGCGTTGTGATGACCACGTCGCAAACACGGGCAGCCATGCTGGTGGACTCGGGGTGGGTCTGCAGGTCGGGTTTACCATCGGAATAAATATTCCTTTGGTATCGGTACACGTTGAGTATGTCCGGAGTTCCGTACTGGAACGGGGAATCGAATGTGAACGGGGAATGGTAATCTATAGATACTGAGGAATCTCTTTGTCTATCGGCAGCGGTGTCGGTCTGTTGGAGTGCCGAATATGCGACCTTACAATCCATTATCTAGCTGTCTAGCCGTTAGAATCCATAGTCTCAGTCTCAGAGTAGATCAGTAGATAGAAAATAGAAGAGATCCCGGTATAAGAGAAGCATTCGAAGAAAGTGTAGAGAGCAGGAGAGTGGTAGTTAATGTTAATATGAATGTCATGTGGTATGAATTATTTACACAATACAGCCAGACTGCCAGAGTACATTAAAACAGTCATTGAAATTTCCTTTAGACCTAATTGAAATCTGGAAATCGGGGAATTTCCGGTTTGGGGGGCGATGTAAAATGTAACGCTATAAAAAACGGAGACAGGGGGGGAAACTCGACGCAAAACCCGCATTGGCGAATTAATATCCCGCCTCAATGTTAAATTCTCAATTTAGGGAAAGGAGCAGGTTACAGTGGCACGCTATTTTAACCAAAACAATAAACTAAACACAATAGAAAAAGTTACAGTTTTATTTTTGCTCGTATTCAGCTGTTATTGCGTCCAATTTCCCCTGGAGAGGGATGAATTTTTATTGCGTCCAGTTCCCCCCCCCCCCCCCTTATCCCCCCCGAAAAAATGCGGGAAAAACCTTATCTGAAAAAACGCGTGTGTCTAAAACACTAGTCTGGCGGGAAAACACAGAAAATTTTTCACATATTCATTTCTATATTGTCTATATATGAAAAGAATCTGATATTTTTCTCAAATTTCCCGGTTTCGGGTTTCCTCGGGAAAATAGCGTGAAAAATTTTCCCAAAAATTTTATGACCGGTAGGCCTAATGGCTTTTTTTAAAGGATAAACATGATTTTCTCAATCAATATTTTTATTACTGTATTACAGTAGGCCTATTATACATAACAGCATAATCTGAGTAGAATAATATAAATACTGAAATAGGAGTAAATATTACAGTACCGGTATTAAACATTACAAAGCGTGCAAATTACCGTATTTCACAATTTTTGTACTGTTGTAGGGAAAGGAGCAGGTTACATAGGGAGGCTTTTCTAACCAAAACACACAATACTGTATAATAAACGGTCACTTTACCAATTGAGGGAAAGGAGGAGGTTACAGAAGCGGGCTTCTGGGCTTTTCTAACCAAAATAATAAACGATCACTTTACCAACAACCAAAACAATAAACGGCTACTTTACCAATTGAGGGAAAGGAGCGGAGCAGGTTACACTGTTACAGAGGCGGGCTTTTCTAACCAAAACAATAAACGATCAATTTACGAATTGAGGGAAACCATGCAGCCATGAGTCTGTCAGTCTGTGGTCTGAGACTACATCTCTAAGCTGCTAAGGGAAGCGGAAGCTGTTGTCTTGTCAGGGTCAGGTTGTGTTTATACACCTGTAGGCCCTACACCAATACTGGTAAACCGGCAACCGGTACAACAAATAAACAGATAAATAACAGTTGACAGTAATACAGTAATCAGGTAATAGCTGAATAGTAGTAATAGGCCTACCAGCCTACTACATACAACAGTTGTTAAAAATTCAGTGCCCCGGAAACCGGAAGGAGCCGTAAATTGAACAATGCGGTTCCCGTCAGGTTCCTAGTCTGCAGTCAGCGAGTCAGGGCAGTCTGAAAATCCGCACACCGCACTGCCGCACACTTCTGCACTTAAATTCTGCTGTAGGCTACTGCAGTACAGCAGTACCAGTAATGTCAGAATGTGTTACTGGGCTTGCTTACTGTGAAATGACTGCGCAGGACTGGTATTTCTGTAGGCCTATTTATATACATACTCCCTACAGTCCAGCCCTACTGCCTAGGCCTACACACTACACCTGTACACTACAGCACTAGTCTACTTTTACTAGTCCCCAGTCAGTCAGTAACCAACAGGGAACCCCTAACCAGGTAGCCTATCCGGAGCAGCTGTGGAACTACCGGTATTTTGTTTGGACTGCTATTCTGTATTCCTGTACCGGCAGGCCTATTATGTATTACATACAACCAATACAGCAATACCGGTACGTCATGTATTGCACTAAGTTTTACCTGCCGTCAGCCTACCTGTACCTGCTACCGGTAGTACGGTGGCATCTTTGACTGCATTGCATACTGCTACACTGTTACTACCTGCAGACCTGTCTGCAGTTAAGTATAAATTAAAGTAAAGGAAAGGAGCAGGTTGCGAGTGGCGCGTTATTCTAACCAAAACAATAAACTAAAGTCTATTTCTATAGAACACTATATTACAGTTTGATTTTTGGAAATAGTTACTTGTGACTTGCGTTGATTTTCCCCTGGTGAGGCATAAATATTGATTGGGTTGACGAAATATCCCCTAATCTAAGGAGCATTCGTGAGACGAGAGATCACCTCACGCTGGACTCCCGCTTGAGAGCAAAATATCTAAACACTAAACGCCCCGGTTACATTTCTTTGTTTATAATCAGTTCAAGCTGAAACCGGCAGCTATTTATATTTTTAGGCGGTGTCTTTCTGCGTACACTAATCAATGTGCAGGTTATGCATCAGTCTGTCGCTAGAGGGCTAAAAGATCTTCTGAAAGAAAAAATGTTCTGCAATTTCGTAATATTATTTATAATTCTTTCAATGCGATATATTTTCCAGAGAGATGATTTCCTTTCCTAGGGCTTAGCCTGATACTGCACGATACATTTGCTGATCCACTGGCGTGAGCTCTATAAGCATTTCAAAGTAATTGAAAGGTTTCCAGTGTTATCAGTTCTGCAAAAGCTTGAAACACATATTACACACACCCCAGGCGGTCATCAACAAGTATAAACGCGAACTATAATTATTAATTAATTAACTAATTAAACTATATAATTAATATCAATAAGTTTTAATCAAACCACACGAAAGTGTAACTTAATAATATAATAAATCCTCACCATTCTCTTTAGAAACAACCTCTTCCTTATTGTTATCGTTATACTTCTTCTCCCACACCTCTAGTGGTTCAACATATTCGCTGGGGTCTAAAGACGGACTGGCCTCAAGTTGCTTCAATAATGCCCTGTAATATTTAATAAAGCTCTGTAAGTTTTAATAAAGGTCTGTCAAAATTTAATGAAACTCTGCAAAATTTAATCAATTCATACTGCCCTAATAGTTGCTTTATTAAAATCCTGTAATGTTAATAAAAAAGAAAGACTCTGTAGTGCACAGATCTTGTACTGTGTTGTACAATGTAAAATGCATAATAACAGTAGCTTATTACAAACATGATCAAGAATATGAAAGTTCAATTAATTGAATGTGCCTGTCCTTTATCCGTCCCTATTACACTGTGTTTGTATCACGGTGTCTTAGCAAGGGGGGATAATGTCTTTATTTATGCAGATAAAACGCCAAAGTACATCATTATTAGACGTATTGGAGCTGGTCTGCAATTATTACACCACTTGGTTTTATTTATGTACCAACACTAAATAAAATACATGTGTAGATGTTGGGCTCGAACCCATGACCATTAGGTTAGAAAACCAACGCTCTACCCAGTGAGCTAATACTGCTGCAGTACACGGTTGTTGATAGATTACTTATGAAATTTATTCATATTTAAATACTGTAAAAACCAAATTGAGTGTTTAGTGGGTTAATTTGATGTAATTAATAACATTAAGGGAACGGAGCAAAACCATATAACCTATAACCAAAACAATAAACAAAAACATTCGACCTACTTGCGATGGAGATAACTTTTTTTAATTTGCGGTCAGTGTGGCCCACTATCTGAGCTCAACTTCTGAGACAGAACAACTTACATGTAGTGGTCTCTGGTCCGACAGTGAACTGTTTTAGCCGCTTTCTCGTGAAAGTAAAACTTCCTGCACAGATCGCAGTAGTAGCCTGAGACGTTCTTGATGAAGCTGGAACCGTACAAGTTACGCGAAGCAAACTTTCCCAACCTATCCTCAATCGAAGACTTGCTGGCAACCACTTCCTTTATTGCAATCTGTTAAGGAATAACACACAATAATAATAACTGGCCGCTCCCGACAGCTGGAGACATTTGTTTAACAGCTTGTCGCTAAAGAATGAATGATAAAATAAAAATTCTGCCTCAACAAATAAGGTGGAGAAAGTGAAACAATATGTTACAGATTTCATGTGATTTCAAAGGTATGGGGGGGGGGGGGGGTGCTCTTATGACGCTAAATGACCTCACTTTGTTGGTGTGGTTGCTAGGATATATTAATGATACATATAACCAAATCCCTATTCCTCATGACATTGCGAGATTATCCGCATCTGCAAGGCCAGTTTCCTTTAATATGATTCTTTTCCGTGGGGCCACAATAATTATGATATCAATAAATATTTTCGAGGGTGACATCAGACATCTATGTACTAGACGACAGGCTGCATGTTAGTTATGACGCTGAACCATCTGCAATTCAACAGTCTGTCGCTAGAGGTCTAAATGTCTGAAAGAAAGCCTCCCACAATAGGGTATTTGGGTGTTGAATTCAAACACCACATTCAAATAAATACAACTTGAGTGTCCCTAACGTATTTATACCAAATTAACTGTAACTAACAAATTTCTGCGCAATCAGAATGAACATTTCATCACAGTAGTGATACAGTAAAGAATAAATAGAGTTAATATAGGTGTAACAATGTAACAACTGTCTAGAGAACCCAGATAGAGGTACGTTGTTATACCCTAACTCTAGTACTCATTACCGCTACGAGAATGGATGAGTCCACATTGGTCATCATATTGGCAGTAGTGAATGTAAATTTAGGAGACAGGAGGGGAAATTCGACGCAAAACCCGCCTTGGCGAATTAATATCCCGCTTCATTGTTAAATTCTAAATTTAGGGAAAGAAGCAGGTTACAGTGGCACGTTATTTTAACCAAAACAATAAACTAAACACAATATAACAGGTTACAGTTATATCTTTGAGAGTTATCAACTGTTATTTGCGTCCAATTTCCCCTGGAGAGGGATGAATTTTTATTGCGTCCAGTTTTCCCCCCCTATCTGAAATATAGTGACTATATGTAGAGGACCTGCTAAAACTGCTAGGGATACGTTCACGGTACGACCTTAAAATGATACAATACAGCTGTGCCCGTACAATCTCGGCACTGGCAATACAATTCAACCTGAAGTAAGAACCAAAGAGCTGAAGAACTTGAGGGTAACGAACTTTAGAACAGCGGCATTATAGCATTTGGGAATAATGGATGGGTAATAAATAACTAATTCCCAGAACCCAGGCGAATTCGGTACTTATAATATGTGTATAGGTAGTAGATACTACAATATATAGTATCTTTAATGAGCCACATCACCTACAGACCAAATAGATAAACAAGTCAAACCTGGGAAAACAGCAACTATTAGATGCTTTTGTATTCCTATCCTTTTGTAGACCAATCGTGCCAGTGGAGTAGATGGTGTTCCCCCTGAGGTCTTTAAAATACCTGAGTGTTTAAAGCTCATCTATCCCATCATAGTAGACATGTACCGTACAACAAGAGTCCCACAAGAAATGGAAACAAATAAGTTGGTGCCAGTTCCCAAGAAGGGCAACCTAACACTCTATGGTTCTTTTCGGGGAATCTCATTGATCTCAATTGCTGCAAAGCTATACAATAGGATTCTATTAAATCGCATCAGGGATCCCATTGAGAGACTGCTCCGTGGAAATCAGAATGGGTTCCGTAAAGGTCGTGGGACCATGGAGCCCATTTTGGCACTTAGAAGGATAATTGAAGAATTATCAAAAAAGAAAGACAGGCATCTGGCTGTTATCTTTGTTGACTTCTTCAAGGCCTTTGATTCAGTCTCTCGCTCACGTATGTTCAGCATACTTTCATTATATGGGATTCCTGATGAAATTATTGCAGCAATCAGATCAGTATACGATGGTTCGACAACATTTGTGTCTACTGTTGACGGTGACACAGAACCATTCGAAGTGTTATGGGGCGTCCTCCAAGGAGACACACTTGCACCATTCTTATTCATTATTGTGGTTGACTAGGTTCTACGCATGTCCTTAGATCATCATAATGATGATGGGGTGTAACCCCTGGCTCCAGAAGTCGAGGAAATCCTGCCAAGTACCTAACTGATCTAGACTTTGCTGATGACTTAGGAGTACTCTCAGAATCATTAGAGGGAGCCCAACGGCTCCTCAGCTCATTAGAACATGCTGCTTCTAGTGTTGGTCTTTTTATTAACTCCAGAAAGACCAAAATTCTGACAGTTAACTTTGAAAGTCCTCAGCAAGTCTCTGATCGGATGAGCATAAGCTCAAAGGATGGTATGCTTGAGCATGTCGACGACTTCTGTTACCTGGGATCATGGATCCGGAAGTCAGGTGAGGACCTTCGAATACGTAAGGGAAAGGCATGGGCAGCCTTGAATAGGCTTTCCAGATTTGGAAGTCACCGAGAATTAATCGGAAACTTAAGGTCCGATTATTTAGAGCAGCAGTAGTTCCAGTACTCCTCTACGGGAGTCCATGCTG
>JAUCBJ010004191.1:0-14468 GCA_032718475.1 Nemertoderma westbladi
GTTGTCAGAAAGACTAACAATTACTGAATTACTGATACGAGTTTGGTCAGTTGGTGCTGGAACTTGTTATTTACATCCTAAATTGCTATTTTGTGGCCGATGTGGCTCCGATGTGGCCCCGATGTGGTCCGATGTGGCCCCGATGTGGTCCGATTTGGTCCGATGTGGTACCGATTGGGTCCGATGTGGCTTTTAGACGGACCCTTTTATTTGTATATTTACATTCATATTTATGTACTTTTATTTGTTTATTTAAAGGTCAGCAATAATATTAAAGGTTTTAAAAATAATATTAGAGAATACCGTATCAAAACATATTTTCGGCCGAAATTTCGGCCGAAATATTTTTTTACATTTTTTCAGCTCTTTCATTTGATGTCATTTTCGGCCGAAATATTTTGTTACATTTTTTTCAGCTCTTTCATTTGATGTCATTTTCAGCCGAAATCTCGACCGAAATTTCGGCCGAAAATGACATCAAATTGAAGAGCTGAAAAAATGTAATAATATATTTCGGCCGAAAATTCAGTCGAAATTTCGGCCGAAAATTCAGTCGAAATTTCGGCCGAAAATTCAGTTGAAATTTCGGCCGAAAATGACATGAAATGAAAGAGCTGAAAAAATGTAACAAAATATTTCGGCCGAAAATATGTTTTGAAATTCTCTAATATTCTTTTTAAAACCTTTAATATTATTGCTGACCTTTTGGCATTAACGGCGCCTCATATTTACCTTGCCAAGTAATAGTGTTATGATAAAAAACTAATAAATTTTGAACTAAAAAATTAACTGTTTTTCTAAACATATGCTTAAAACATATGTAAGTACTGAAGTATGGAAATCGAAAACGAAATAGTTGAAATAACCTGCCACGAATGCATATGACGACATAAATACATACAAGACAATACATATGTCAATTAAAATTTCCGTACTTACATATGTTTTCAGCATATGTGCAGAAAAACAGGAAAATTTTTGGCGCGCAAGAGCGCGCACACACACGCCATGTGCGCGCAAGCGCGTACACGTATGCCGTGTGCGCGCAAGCGCGCACATGTGGCTTGCTCTGTGGGCGCACGGCGCACGTTTTGGCCTTTTCTGCGCACGCGCACGCGCACCCATTATTTTACCGCGCACAACGCGTTTTAATTTTTGCAAACATTTTCCAGGCTGGGTAGTCGGCAGACTGCCAGGGGTAGCGGGTAGGTCTACTTACCGATACTGACTTAGTGCTGTAATGCAAGTCTGAGCCGTGCTATCAATTTTCTGCGCCTGCGCCTGTCGCGCCGCGCTCTAAATTTTCTGCGCCTGCGCGCTGCGCGGCGCTGCGCGGCGCTGCGCTGCGCTCTCAATTTTCTGCGCCAGCTCCAAATTCAGGAAAAAATTGTGCGCCGAACGCGTTCGGCGTACATGCCCTACTTAGCAGAATGGCATTCTGCTTAACAGCTTAAAACCGATTGGTATTGCATAAGTAAGACCTAGACTAGTAAGAAGAAGAACGCGTTCGTGGGGCCTTCGCGCAGCACGAGGCTTAGTTATGAGATACAAATTAAAATTGAGCAATTCTAACACAAAATCTGTATTTAAGAAATTAACCAAACCGCAAATAAATCATAAGAGGGGAAAGTTGCTCGCTTTCCTGTAGGCTGGTACTGTGGTAGGTAACAAGCAGACAAGGTAAGGAACATAAATTTATTACTGTCTGACTGTAGACTGGTAGCAGGGCTGCAGGGTAGTGGTAGAGGCAAGAGGTAGGCGTAGCGTATGTCTGTATGTCGCATAAGCAAAAATACTAGCGGTGAAATACAGCAATAAAACGTGCAAAGTGCAAAGTAACTGTAATAGACAGCAGGACAGATAGGCCTAGATAGATCAGTATGCAGTAGATAGCAGATAGGACTGTAGGACGCCAATTAATTAAACATAAAAAAATCAATGATATTTAAAAATTTAACAAAGAAGAATAAATAGTATGCCTAGCCTAATGGAATTAAAAATATAGGGAGGGGGGGGGGGGGTTGTAAAGGTGACAGCAATCATTATGTAGGGCCTAAGTCAGTAAGTAGAGATAACCCTGTATACTGGTATATAGGCCTAGGCCTAGCTACATGCTAGGCCTACATGTATATCAGTCTGTCAGTATATAGGCCTAGTAAAATTTGCAGTCAGGCAGTCAGGCGGTGGCAACTCCAACTTGGCGAACTGGGACGTCACTGTAGACAGGCAGACAGGGAGATGTTCATAAGATTCCAGCATTCCCAGGATTCTGTAAGGTAACCTGCAGACCTGTCAGCCTGTAGGCATAGCTCCTGCTATCATTACTGTAGGCGGTAGCCGGTAGGCCCAGTTTGTTGTTAAAGCCATTATTCTCGACTGTTCCGTAATAAAAAAGTAAGTGGAAAACACCACTTTTTAACGAATGTTAACGAGAGTTTTGCACGAATTGGCTATGTTATAGCACGAGCGAAGCGAGTGGAGTGTGCTATAATGCGAACGAGTATAAGAAGATGTGATATAGGCCTACACGCTACAGTATATATGATTTACTATTTAAATCAGCCACCGGTAATTAGTTTAGTGTACTACCTACCTATGGATAATGGTACTGTATAATATATCCATTACAAAAATGTTATTGTTTTAAAATATTGACTTTCAAAGACCAAAGTACAAAGTTACCACAACCGCTCCATTTCCATTATTCCCCCCCCCCCCCCCCCCCCCCCACACACACACGCACAACACATATACTGCACACTACAGTATGTTTAAATCTTACTTGTTATATAGAATTGTACTTTAAGCAAGCAAGCCACACACACAGAGAGATACTGTACTATAAGTCTATGTGTCAACAAATAAAGTATTCTTGTTAATGAATTGCACGTAGGTAACCTACAATTAGGAACTAGCATTATTGGCATGGCATACAAATAAATAGACGAACGGTATTATTTGTATCATGATGGCTATACTTTACTACACATTAGTTATTTGCGTATTAATTGCTTTTACACTCTTACAACGGTAACTGTGCCTAACTCCTCCACTGTAACTGTACATACATTACGTATTACTACGTAGTACTGAACCGGGTCTTAATGTACAGTAGATTGTTTGTTAATCAAACAAAATATATTATACATAGTGCCATCAATAATCCATCTGATATGCCCAGCTAGCATACTGTAGGCGAGTTTGCTAATTTTCTTAATTAATATACTGTTGAAAAATTAGCAGAATACACAGTATTACAAGATTATACGGTACACAGTATTACAGTTACAGTATATAATACTACTAAATAACTTAATCATATAAAAAATCATTAATTATCATTAAGACATTGCACGCTTATTTTCTACATTAAGTACATTAGCAATGGATGATGTCTGTATACTGTAGTTAATTTCAATAGTTAATGGTTTATTTAACATTAACAATATTACTGTAAACTACTTTAACTGTACTGAAATTAATTAGAAACTCAACAAAATTCGGAAATTAATAAATAATATAAACAACTGTCGCCGAATATAATAATGGATAAATTTATGTTTTTATTTATTCTCGATGTTATTATTGTGATTGGAACAATAGTTGCTGTAGGAATGCTGCATTTCTTCGTCAAACCGCTCTCCATCGGATTCTTTTGTAACGACAATAATATTCGATATCCATTGAAACCTAACTCCGTCAGCACAGCTGCACTGTTCGCATTCCCAGCGGTTGTAATGCTACTAATCATCGTAATGGAATGTTATAAATCGCGCAGACCTCGCCGCACCACCGTTTCTAATGTCCCAAATAAAGGATCGCGTCGCCTTTGCGGGGGGACTACAATATACCAGATATACATATTAGTTGGTATATTTATTTTCGGAACTTTCGCTACCAGCGGCATTACACTGATAGGTAAACACACAGCGGGTGGGCTGCGACCCCACTTTATAGCCGCGTGTAGACCAGACGCAGAACAGTTCCGTTGCCTCGGAGACAACCAGACAATGTACGGCCTCGATATTTGTCGAGGAAATCCAGCTGATATTCGCCAAGCTCTGCAATCATTCCCCTCGGGACACAGTTCAATGTCTTTCTACGCATCAACATATTTTATAGCCTATATTCAATACCGGTTTCCATGGAATCGGCCAAGTGTACTCCGCCCCATTCTCCAAATAGTTTCTTTCACCTTTGCATTCTGGGTCTCATTGACACGAATCACCGATTACTGGCATCATAGCAGTGATGTTTTGGCAGGTTGTTTACTTGGGGCTGTAATGGCGGCTGTGTGTTTTAGATGGAGTCAGCTATGGATCGATCCTTCGACCATTCAAACCCGTCAGTCCAAGGTTATAAATAGGGTGGCGTCCTCGTTGGGTAATGGCGGGGAAACGCAAGAGTCACAAAATCGAAATTCGATAGGTATGATTTGTTAAGATTCCATTGAATTATATTTTATTAGTTTAATTTAAATAAATACATAATAATATTGTTCAATTATTTGTAACATTTAGTCAAAATTACCAAATTAGCATTAGTAACATAGTTATACAGCCTGATTACGTTCGGTCTGTCACCCAGCAGCATCGTAGCCTAGTGTACAACATTGTAGCGCGTGTAGTACAGTAAGTGCCTGAATGATACTAAACTGTTACTGTAGTAGCATATTGTTGGCATCTTCCAATTCATACTGTAGTTGTATCGTGATATGCATTGTGTTTGTTTAAATTTAACTATAATTATTAATGTTTAAGTGCATTTTATTAATAATTACAGTATATATTAAGGGGGGCACTCTGTAATTAAATTTTTTTTTTTAAGAATTTTGGTCATTTTTTTTATTTTTTGTTCTAAGCCGATTTTTAATGGAGATTCCAAATATGCAAACGGTTTGACAGAGCGACTTTTAGTTTTCGAGATATATGGACTTTCGTACACCTTAATCTGGCACAAAAATATCCAAATTTTTCGTATTTTCACTCATAAGAAGTTTATTTTCGGTTTTCTGGTGTATCCAGTGTAATGTTGCTTAGCAACTGTATCTAAGCATCAGTGGCGGTAAATTTAAACGAGTATCTGTGAACATTAGTCCCTTTCCCTTGTACTGTCTGACTGTGAATTCGGCTCTAACGCAAATCTGTCCCTACCCACACTGCCGTACCGGTAGTGTGGGTTAATTTTTTTGGTTAGGGTCAACATAGTCAGAACCCCAACCTAACTGTAATCTAACCCTAACCCCAATATTAACCGTTTGCTCCCTAATCCTAGCAGGAACCGTCTGCCTAACCCTAGCTCATGGTAGCTAGAACAGTCACAGCTGTTAGGTTAGCCTAGGATTCTGAAATTCTGATTACACGAATTACAAGATTGCAGTAGTATATGCCCAGAACGTAAATGTCAAAATCACTATGTCACAATGTCATAATCATTAATTAATATGCATCGTATTTGGTGATCTTTACTTAAAACCGAAAATTCCGCATGTAGCACATGGAGCACTACATGTTAAAAAAAAAAAATTCGTAAATAGAGTTATTTTAACTGAAAATATTGCAAAACTAAGATATTTTTATCAAACTAATCTGCTTTCGAACTTTAAATTGGATTTATTCCTATTTCATTTTTTTGCACTTTTTTATATTTTAAAATGCTACTACTTGTAGGGAATTGGTCAAAACTGGCTGATTTTTGGCATGCGTGGTCTTGATGAAGTGTTTTAACTATGCAATTGACAAAATTTTGAAATTTTGATTTTAACCAAAGTTATAGTCAAAATTCGAAATTTTTTGTGACCTTTTCGAGTTTTTTAGTTATTTTTGGTGAAAAATTTCGAAAAAATGGAATAATTTTAAAAGTAAGACAGATGTTTAAATTCTGTCAATTGCATCGTTTTATAACATTGTTCCGGACATTCGAACCAAATTTTGGACAATTTGAATCAAAATTGCGGTTCTAGAAGCCTTTTTTTAAAAATTTGAATAAATTATGTTAATTAGCAAAATTAAAATTAAAAAAAATTTTTTTTGCGATTTTCAGTTTTTTGGATCTATATTACATAGGTTTGCCAAATATTACTATTTTTGAACATAGTCCCGCGCCAAAATTAAGAAAATAAAAACGTCATTCAATTACAGAGTGCCCCCCTTAACTTGAATATGCAATATCCGTCCTCTTTAAATAGGCCTACACATAATCCATTAAGTCTTAATTAACCGGCTGTGTAAAAAAAAACTATAAATAAGTCAGCATAACACAAAAATGAAATGTTTGAGTCGATTTTAATCGGTAATGGGTTTGTGACGCTAAATCATTTCCGTTTCATGTCAAAGATAGATTTAATGGCACAAATGGTTTCAAATATACCATGACCAATACTTAATACAGTGTCTACAACAACAATGTAGGCTTATACACGTTCGTAGGACCTTCGAATTTTTTTGAGGCTCAGTTATGAGATACAAATTACAATTGAGCTGCTATTCAATCACAAAATCGGTATTTAAAAAATTTACAAAAGTTTTAACTTTTAATCAAATATAGTTTGTCTGCAAGTCTGCCAGTCGGTCTTTTTGACTATCCGACTATCTGTCTGTCAAATATAAGAAAAGGGCACACCTTCCAGCTAAAAGTTTAGCTATATCGGTTTTCCTGGTCGCATAATACATTTCGAGGGTCAGCTTTAACATTTGATTTAATGACATCCAAATTGTCTGCTTGGCTGTCAGACATTTTTACGCACAGACTGACAGGCATACAAACAGAAACACCGACAGATACAGTAGTATACTTTCTATGGTTTTGGAGACATACTGACGGACACCAACAGCCATATCACGAGAAGTAAGACCGATCTTGCTAAACGGTTTTCAAATTTGGAATCTTGATAAATATCTGGTCTTGATGAAATAGAAAAAAAACAAATTAAAAGGTTATTGAAATCTCGACCGCGCCTACAAAATGGCCATGAGTCGGAGCCCCTCCGACTCATGGGTTGGAGCCTCGACCGCGCCAATGATACGGCCTTGGGATGGAGCCTCGACCGCACCAATGATAGGGCCTTGGGTTGGAGTCTCGACCGCACCAATGGTAGGGCCTTGGATTGGAGTCTCGACCGCACCAATAATGATAGGGCCTTGGGTTGGAGCCTCGACCGCACCAATGATAGGGCCTTGGGTTGGAGTCTCGTCCGCACCAATTATAGGGCCTTGGGTTGGAGCTTCGACCGCCAACGATAGGGCCTTGGGTTGGAATCTAGCCCGCCAACGATACGGCCATGGGTTGGAGCCTCGTCCACGCCAATGATACGGCCTTGGGTTGGAGCCTCGACCGCCAACGATAGGGCCTTGGGTTGGAGCCTCGACCGCACCAATGATACGGCCTTGGGTTGTAGCCTCGACCACGCCAACAATAGGGCCTTGGGTCGGAGCCTCGTCCACTCCAATGGTAGGGCCTTGGGTTGGAGCCTCGTCTGCACCAATGATAGGGCCTTGGGTTGGAGCCTCGTCCACTCCAATGATAGGGCCTTGGGTTGGAGCCTCGTCCACTCCAATGATAGGGCCTTGGGTTGGAGCCTCGTCCGCACCAATGATAGGGCCTTGAGTCTATTGTAGGTCATGGCCCTACTGTAATTGGGATTCTGGAAAATAAGTACTCCGGAGTTAACTGTTAATAATTTTATAAAAAGTTATTAAGCAGATGGCTGAGCGCCTGGAAGAGAGACTCTGTATGTTGCATTCGGTATATAACTTGCTATGTGATGTGCGAGATGGAGCACCAGTGGCAATTCTTAGAATTTCAAGTTCAAAATTGACAAGTAGACCGACAATTCTTGAGATATGTTGTTCCAGACCGCACAGCCGTATTCCAGTTTAGGACGTAGAAATGTTTTGTATATTTTTAGTATTGCATCTTTGGATAGGACGTATTTAGTTTTCCGCAGAACCAATAGATTTCTCAAAACTGAATTAATTAGTTCTAGGACATGGTCATTGAACTTGAAATTGGAAGAAAATACCAGTCCCAGGTGTTTGTGAGTCTCACCACACGGGAGGACCTCACCATTTAGATGTAGTGTCACTGTCTGGTAGGGGATGGAACCACACATAGTCATTACAATGGTTTTCTCTGGGTAAAAAGTTACGAGCCATTTAGTACCGGTAGCCCAAGTGTGTAGTTCATGAAGTTCGTGGTTAAGAAAGTGAGCCCGCACAACAGGATGACTGATTCTAGATGAAAGAGATGTATCGTCAGCAAACAGTGAACAGTTTGCCGACAATACATCAACAAGATTATTTATGTAAATATTAAATAAGATGGGACCGAGCACACTTCCCTGGGGTACGCCAGTGAGCACCGCCAGAAACAGTGAGCATGTCCCATCTAGCACCACACGCTGCCAACGCCCTGATAAATAACATTGGAACCATGCCAATAAACGACCGCGGATTCGCATTCTATATTATTTTTCAAGAAGACCTGTCAAAGGCTTTTGTGACGTCACAGAATATTACTTGTGCGACGTCGCCTTCGTCCCAGGCCTGGCACCAGGAGTCGTATAGGAAGATAAATTGGTTTTGGCAACTATCGCCAGGAATAAATCCTGATTGTCGTTTCGATATTTTATGCCATAGGAAATTCCAGATATGCTTTCTGACAACAGTTTCAAAAATCTTAGAAATGTTATTTAATAAAGAAATTGGGCGATCAGTTGCCACAATTATAAAATTCTCCCTTTTTAAAAATTTGAGTAATATTAGAATACTTCCAGGATTGTGGAAAAATCGAAATGTGAAGTAACGCATTAAATAAAATAGTTAAACCAACTACTGTATTAAAGAGCCGGATGATGATTTAATAACTCTGTTACTTATTCCATCGATACCAGGAGTTTCATTCGTTTTTAAGGAGGAAATACCTGCACCTACGTCCTCTTCTGAAATCTGTATGTGCTCTAGGACTGCTTCTTCAGGGACGCCCTGAACAGTCGAGGGGTCGGGGTGTAGTGAAGTCGGGGGTAAAGGACGCCCTGAACAGTCGAGGGGTCGGGGTGTAGTGAAGTCGGGGGTAAAGGACGCCCTGAACAGTCGAGGGGTCGGGGTGTAGTGAAGTCGGGGGTAAAGATTGAGGTATGGGATGTTACACTGGTGTTACAGTTTGAGGTATGGGATGTACCACTGGAAGCACCACGGGATATACCACCGATGGTACAGTCTGGGGTAAGGGGTGCACTGCTGGATATACAGTCGGAGGTGTGGGATGTACTACCGGTAGTGCAGTCTGGGGTATGGGGTGCACTGCTGAAGGTGTGGGATGTACTCATTAGAACATGCTGCTTCTAGTGTTGGTCTTTTTATTAACTCCAGAAAGACCAAAATTCTGACAGTTAACTTTGAAAGTCCTCAGCAAGTCTCTGATCGGATGAGCATAAGCTCAAAGGATGGTATACTTGAGCATGTGGACGACTTCTGTTACCTGGGATCATGGATCCGGAAGTCAGGTGAGGACCTTCGAATACGTAAGGGAAAGGCATGGGCAGCCTTGAATAGGCTTTCCAGGATTTGGAAGTCACCTAGAATTAATCTGAAACTTAAGGTCCGATTATTTAGAGCAGCAGTAGTTCCAGTACTCCTCTACGGGAGTCCATGCTGGGCTCTAACTGCTGAGGACACCAA
Source organism: Nemertoderma westbladi (assembly GCA_032718475.1). Lineage (NCBI taxonomy): Eukaryota > Metazoa > Xenacoelomorpha > Nemertodermatida > Nemertodermatidae > Nemertoderma > Nemertoderma westbladi. The sequence continues at coordinate 9,678 of JAUCBJ010004191.1, forward strand.
ATCTCTGGATGGCACATTCACAAGAATGCTACGCCGGGTACATTGTGTCAAGTACAATGCACACATCTCCAACCAGACACTATATAACATTGGAGGTGTCTCATTGGTTCCCCCAAGCTTGACACTAGAACAAAATCGCCTCCGCTTTGCAGGACATTGCTTTCGCCGTGAGGACGAGCCAGTGCATAATCTTGTACTTTGGCAGCCTCATGGAGTGAATAAGCATGGTGGACAGCCCATGACTTTCTTGAGACGCATCTTAAAGGACACTGGCCTTAAAGATGCGGATGATCTAGCAAATGTCATAGGTGATAGGGAGTTGTGGCGGTGCAATTTTGTTGACAAGCCGGCACAGCATTCTTAAAAATGCAGCTGCAATGCAGCATGCCGATCCTAGTAGTAGTGGGATGTACTACCGGTAGTGCAGTCTGGGGTATGGGGTGCACTGCTGGAGGTGTGGGATGTTGGTCAGGTCAGGTATTCTAGGTCATTGATCAAGAAAACTTGCCACCTCCATGCAGCATAAAGGAGGTGCCACCTGTAGCTGCATAGACCCTCTTACTAGGGCAAATCTGGTCCTGTAACTAGGACCCCCTTCGTTCTGGGATAAGGACGCCCCTGGTCCTGGATTAAGGACCCATATACTTGGCTGCAGGGGTATATGGCCTGACCAGGCAGATGGTGATCTACCAATGGCTGGTCAGGAGTAGAGTGTTCTCATGTCCACTCTGAGAGCACTTCACTGCGACCTGCACCTGGCAGCAAGTGTACAGGGCATGACCCAGCAGATGAGCTGCAACAGCCAATGGTGGGTCATGTGCGCCAGAGTAGATATGGGTGATGGGCCTCATATCTGACTCCATTGCGACACCCACCCTGTGGAATGGCAAACCAGGGTGTGGTATTTGCCCCGAGAGCTGACTCGGCAAAAAAGCACCCCCCAACCCCCACTATGGATTACATTAGCAATGCGGAGGTCCGGCCACTAGAGGCCAGTGGAATTACCGGACACAATCGGCCTCACAGGCGTCAGTTAACTCCTGACCGGCTGCCTGTCTCACCCCCTACTGGAGAGAGAGCAGCCAACAATTCTTTGAGTCCCTTTCCTGATGACCTTTCTGGCCCAAACCCCGGGTCACCAGGAAGGCCAGATTGTGATGGGGAGAGGGATTCTGGAGTTGGAGGCTACTCTCATGTTCCACCCCGACCAACAAAGCCATTGGTGAATCTGAGGCAAGTCACAAGACTAGCCTCACTAAACACCCTAACACTCGGGTCCCCAATGCGACAAGGTGAGCTGACTGCCTTGGCAGATAAGCTTTCTCTTAGCGCAGTGGGTGTTCAAGAGCACCGAATGCAGACTGGACAGACTGATGAGGTTCTGATTAAGGACATGGGGGGGCGTTTGGCAACTCGCCCTCGCGTCAGCAGATGATAGTGGCAATGGTGGAATTGGTCTATTGATGAATCCAACTGCACATGCAGCATTGGACAAAATAGACAAAATCTCTAACCGCATCATCCGTTGCCACTTCTCATGTTCTGGAAGACTGGCTAAGAAGTTTCCTAAGGTGGTTCTGATTGTGTGCTACTCTCCAACTAGTGTTGCCCCTGTAGAGGAGGTGGAAAATTTCTACCACAATCTACAAGCAGCTACTGATGGAGTGGATCAGCATGCATTCTTAACATTCCTGGGAGACTTTAATGCAAGTCTGCATCAATCACCTACATCGCCCTGGATCTATAGCAATAGTGTTAACCGAAATTCTGTCCATCTTCAGGATTTTATCTCTGGAAATGGATTGTTTTCGGCTGGAACCCAGTTCAAGAAGCGAACTGGAAAGCTATGGACTCATAGTGGACCCAGTGGTCACAAGTCCCAGATAGACCATATTCTGTTTCGTAGGAAATACAGGAGCTCTATACAAGACTGTAATGCATTTACACTTTGACCCTTCTCCAGTGATCACCGCCTTATTATGGCCAAGGTAAGACTTAGTCTGCGTGCTAGCAGAACAACGAAATCTGCCTTGCCGCGGCATGACTGGTCCTCTCTGTTGCAACAGCCAAGTGTGAGATCCAGCTTCACACTACAGCTGAGCAACAGGTATGAGGCTCTTGCCTCCGAGGCGGCAGATCACTGTGAGGGCTATACTGCCTTTACAGAAGCAGTTAAGTTAGCAGCTGCAGAAACAGTTCCTGTATACCCTCGAAACAGGAAAAGGGCCCCCTGGACTGACAACAAAATTCAGAAGTGCCGAAATGACCTTCATAAGGCGCAGAAAGAGTCCCGACTCAAACAGACTACAGCAGCCAAGAATGCCGTTAAGGCTGCATCTAGGTCCCTGAACAGGCAGTACTCTGTTAATCTACAGGAGCTAATAAACCAACAGGTTGATGCTATCAATGATGCTGACGACAGCAGGCAATCATCCCAGGCATGGAAATCAATCAATCTGCTTACTGGGCTGAAAAGCCAACCAACCACCAAGGTTAAGGCTGAATCACCAGCCGATCGCCTCAATGGTTGGAAAGCCCACTTTGAAAAGCTCCTCAATAATGACAGGGTATTGCCTGATAACTTTAAAGTGTCTGAGTCTGTACTCCCAGATATTCCCATTGGCGATATCTCCTTTGCAGAAGTGAAGGCTGCTGCAAAGAGCATTAAGACCAATCGTGCTAGTGGAGTAGATGGTGTTCCCCCTGAGGTCTTTAAAATACCTGAGTGTTTAAAGCTCATCTATCCCATCATAGTAGACATGTACCGAACAACAAGAGTCCCACAAGAAATGAAAACAAATAAGTTGGTGCCAGTTCCCAAGAAGGGCAACCTAACACTCTATGGTTCTTTTCGGGGAATCTCATTGATCTCGATTGCTGCAAAGCTATACAATAGGATTCTATTAAATCGCATCAGGGATCCCATTGAGAGACTGCTCCGTGGAAATCAGAATGGGTTCCGTAAAGGTCGTGGGACCATGGAGCCCATTTTGGCACTTAGAAGGATAATTGAAGAATTATCAAAAAAGAAAGACAGGCATCTGGCTGTTATCTTTGTTGACTTCTTCAAGGCCTTTGATTCAGTCTCTCGCTCACGTATGTTCAGCATACTTTCATTATATGGGATTCCTGATGAAATTATTGCAGCAATCAGATCAGTATACGATAATTCGACAACATTTGTGTCTACTGTAGACGGTGACACAGAACCATTTGAAGTGTTATGGGGCGTCCTCAAAGGAGACACACTTGCACCATTCTTGTTCATTATTGTGGTTGACTATGTTCTACGCATGTCCTTAGATCATCATAATGATGATGGTATAGAATTATATTCCCTAAATGCCGTGGATTTTCAAAATTTTATTTTATTCGGATTAACTTTGTAAAAGATTGCTTTGAATCCTCATTTGTATTTGTAATATCTATTGTACATCTATTGGTCAAGTGGTTCAGTAGCTCATGCTGTCATGAGTAGGAATGCCTAAGGTGCGTGGTAAAAGCTAAGGTCGGTGGTAGCGTGCTAAGGTCGGTGGTAGCGTGCTAAGGTCGGTGGTAGCGTGCTAAGGTCGGTGGTAGCTTGTTAAGGTGCGTGGTAGGGAGCTGCTAAGGTAAGTGTAAAATCCAGTGAGAATATTGAGTTCTCTGGTAGTAGAGGGAAATTTAAATTCTATAAATTGTACTTTCAGTGACGCTGCCTATCTATACGCTATACCTGCCTTAGGCTGTTAGGGGTCTATTATCAGCCTATTATTATAGCAATAGGCAGAGGATGTTTAAAGGCAGAGGCTGTAGGGTTAGGGGTTCAATAGCTTCTCTATTCAGCCCAATTCAGAATTCAGCCCAAGGCATCATATATCATGACATCTGGTGTAGGCTTGGCCCTATTCTTTATTATTACTGTGGGGCGAGCCACGAAGTGAGTGAGCCTTAGCGTAGTGGTACCATTAATCAACCTGTCGTTCTGTCGTTCTGTCGTTCTGTCGTTCTGTCGTTCTGTCGTGTTCAATTTTAAACGTTAATAACTCGGCCAATCTTTGATGAAATCTATCCAAACTTGGTACACATGTTGTTTGGCAAAAGTTTAGAAATTTTCCAAGTAGAATTTCCGTGTGGCCTTCGAGAAGCTAAGATAATAGCAGTTAATTAGTTAATTAAGTTGATTACGGTAAAAACACCATTTTCAACCTGCCTTTTAAAGGAAATTAATTGTTTTACAGTATAAGACTTCAATAATTATACTTAAAAAATATACAGATGTAATCCGCATACTCCATTCTATTATAGTTTTTAATTAGTTCAAGTGATTTGCTTTAATAATCGTGTCTTTAATTGATCTAAAGTAATTAAACCGGCATAAAAAATGTATTCTCATTAAATACTGCTCATTTATTGGTTAACTCAAGTTGGCTTGTTTCCCAGCAACACTTGAGGTATTCAGTCAGCCTCGCTTGTAAGAGGCAGACTGCTGCTGCTGCTGGTAGCCATCCATTCACTCACTCTCCATTGAACTGGCTGATTGGAGGTGTGTGTGTATCGGGTTCAATGACATTAATATTATTACTAAAGTAACTTCGGGATGTTAATATTCACTGGAGCTATGAGTCGAGTCTCTCTGGTTAGTTGAATGAATGAAATAAATAATTGTTTTACTGTTCCGAATATCAATGTTTATTTCTGTAGGCCAACTTACTGTATTATTATTTAATCTAAATGTACATAATAGTTTAAATAAATTATTTCACAATTTCATTCCAATTCATACTGCTTACGCAACCATGCTAATTAGGT
>JAUCBJ010004192.1:0-63172 GCA_032718475.1 Nemertoderma westbladi
AGGGGGGGGGGGGGGGGGGGGGGGGGTTCCTGTAGGTAGTAATGTCATTGCAGGGACACTAATAGGTGTGGTTTGTACAGTAGGTGTCTCACCAGTAGTTGTTTGTCCACGAAGCTAAGGAAAATCAACTACTTTCGCTAAGAAAGATTTTCCTTAGCTGAGATGGTCTATTCATAGTGGGCTATTTTACTTGTGTGAGGCAGATTTGGGGTTTTTTGATAGGCGAAAAAACTAGCCTTTAAAAGTACCCTGAAATTTTGCATGTATATACTACTCGGCGAGGCGCATCTTTTGGGCCGGGTCTCATATCCAGGAAAAATCTGGTTTCCATGGCAACGGACTTCAAAAAAAGTCTATGTATTTCAAGTCAATATTTATAACTCTATTTGTAGGAAAACTATAATAGATTTAAACTTGGGGTTTTGCAACACAACTATAAGGTCCATAGCAGATCCGATTGAGGCTAAATAGAAAATCCAGTTACGTTGGCAACCGGGATAAACAGATGTTAAAATTTATAAAATGATAATTTGAGGCCTAAGGGCAAGGTGTTATGACTTGAGACCAACCCCTACCCCCACTATATAACTTATTCTGCATCCGAATTACATTGTTCTATTTTTCAGTTACCATGACAACAGCCGAAAACAGATGTTTTTATACAAAAATTATTCATTTGGACATAGACTTCGCGATAAAATTTTACAAAACTGGGTATGTGTTATCTGCACCACTAGTTGGAACTTTTAGTGAAACTTAAATCATTCCAGAAATTTAGTTACCATGGTAACTGTAGTTTATTAAACTCTATATCATTCAAGTCTATATTGATAACTCTATTTCTAGCAAAACTGTAATATATATAAACTTGGGGTTTTGTAACTCATCTATAATTTCCATATCCATCCAAGCCGTTTGAGGTTAATTAGAAAGTACAGTTACCATAGCAACAAGACTAAACAGATGTTACTATTTATAAAATGATAATTTGAAGCACAAGTTAATAGTATTATGACTTGGGACCAAGACCTACCCCCACTATATGACTTATTCTGCATCCGAATTACATTATTATATTTTTCAGTTTCCATGACAACCACTGCAAACAGATGCATTTTGATAGAAAATCGGTAATTTGGACATAAACTACAATATTTTCTGAAACTCGGTATATGTGTTATAATCTGAACCACAATCTGGACTGAATCTTTTTTCAAAGGTAAAACCCACAGTTCCAGAGAACTCTAGTTTCCATGGGAATAGACGTAAATTATTGGCAATTGCTACTAAACTAGGCTATAAGCAACGAACCAAAGTGTGGCCGTTTGTTTAATTTTCCTTAGCTTCGTGGTTGCATTTCCTTTAGGAAATGCCTTTCTCGTACATACTGTCATTATTTAGGTGCCATATCGTATCCGTATGCATTTGCCGCATCCGTATGCACTGCACATACGCGTAGATAGATAGATAGATTTATTTATACATTATGTAATTGTATGTAATGCAATGCAAACTGCAATGATAAGAATTAGTATCTAGGGATTTTATAAGATTTCAATACCGGGTATTACTGGTATACTGGTATAGCTAAATACTGACTGGCTGAATTGCTACTGCTGTACTGGCTGACTGGTCAAACACTGAATTTATATATCCTATATCCACGAAGCTAAGGAAAATCAACTACTTTCGCTAAGAAAGATTTTCCTTAGCTGAGATGGTCTATTCATAGTGGGCTATTTTACTTGTGTGAGGCAGATTTGGGGTTTTTTGATAGGCGAAAAAACTAGCCTTTAAAAGTACCCTGAAATTTTGCATGTATATACTACTCGGCGAGGCGCATCTTTTGGGCCGGGTCTCATATCCAGGAAAAATCTGGTTTCCATGGCAACGGACTTCAAAAAAAGTCTATGTATTTCAAGTCAATATTTATAACTCTATTTGTAGGAAAACTATAATAGATTTAAACTTGGGGTTTTGCAACACAACTATAAGGTCCATAGCAGATCCGATTGAGGCTAAATAGAAAATCCAGTTACGTTGGCAACCGGGATAAACAGATGTTAAAATTTATAAAATGATAATTTGAGGCCTAAGGGCAAGGTGTTATGACTTGAGACCAACCCCTACCCCCACTATATAACTTATTCTGCATCCGAATTACATTGTTCTATTTTTCAGTTACCATGACAACAGCCGAAAACAGATGTTTTTATACAAAAATTATTCATTTGGACATAGACTTCGCGATAAAATTTTACAAAACTGGGTATGTGTTATCTGCACCACTAGTTGGAACTTTTAGTGAAACTTAAATCATTCCAGAAATTTAGTTACCATGGTAACTGTAGTTTATTAAACTCTATATCATTCAAGTCTATATTGATAACTCTATTTCTAGCAAAACTGTAATATATATAAACTTGGGGTTTTGTAACTCATCTATAAGGTCCATATACAAGCCGTTCGAAGTTAATTAGAAAATCCATTTACCATAGCAACAAGAGTAAACAGATGTTAAAATTAATAAAATGATAATTTGAAGCACAATTTAATAGTATTATGACTTGGGACCAACACCTACCCCCACTATATGACTTATTCTGCATCCGAATTACATTGTTCTATTTTTCAGTTTCCATGACAACCACTGCAAACAGATGCATTTTGATAGAAAATCTGTAATTTGGACATAAACTACAATATTTTCTGAAACTCGATGTGTTATCTGAAAAACAATCTGGACTGAATCTTTTTTCAAAGGTAAAACCAACAGTTCCAGAGAACTCTAGTTTCCATGGGAATAGAAGTTATTTATTGGCAAATGCTACTAAACTAGGCTAAGCAACGAACCAAATTGTGGCCGTTTGTTTAATTTTCCTTAGCTTCGTGGTTGCATTTCCTTTAGGAAATGCCTTTCTAGTACTTTATGATAATATACACCACACAACTAATTATTTACATGTTTGTTTGATTTAAACAAGAATGCAAATTAAAAATATTCAATTGGAGCATTCACATATTTTTTGTTAATTTTTTTCCGTAATGAAATACTTAGTTACGTCTGAATTTATTATTAATTCATAGTACAATCCATTCTCGGCGTCCAATTTCAATTACAAACAGCTTATGAATTCTAAATTAGCCAATCACAGGCCTCTGTTAGTAAGTTGGATTTAAGATGGAATTCCCTAGCTAGCTAAGTGGAACAACCAATCAAACGTGTCTCTGCCTGGGACGTACCTTAGCCTTCTGCCTAGGACGGACCTCAGCTTAGCCTAGGACGCACCTAGGACGCACTTCAGGGCCAACTGTTTTTGGGCTGAGCTACGTCAACCAGTGGGAGTAATAAGAGTAATAATGTACACTAGAAGATTATAAAATCTGGTTTGTCTATGAAGGTAATATCTTTAAGTTTCCTAATATATCAAGAACCCGAGAAGCTATTGCAAAACGGTTTTCATTATCAAAATCAGCGAAGAATTTTGATTTAGAATCAATTAAAAAAAAATTGTCAATTTTTTAAACCTGGAACGATACATTCCCCTTAAAGGTGAGGGAAGGGGAAGGGAATAATCCACGAAGCTAAGGAAAATCAACTACTTTCGCTAAGAAAGATTTTCCTTAGCTGAGATGGTCTATTCATAGTGGGCTATTTTACTTGTGTGGGGCAGATTAGTTTTTTTTTAAGTCCAGCAAAAACTAGCCTTTAAAAGTACCCTGAAATTTTGCATGTATATACTACTCGTCGAGGCGCATCTTTTGGACTGGGTCTCATATCCAGGAAAAATCTGGTTTCCATGGCAACGGACTTAGAAAAATGTCTATGTATTTCAAGTCAATATTTATAACTCTATTTGTAGGAAAACTATAATAGATATAAACTTGGGGTTTCTCAACTCAACTATAAGGTCCATAGCAGAGCCGATTGAGTTTAAATAGAAAATCCAGTTACCTTGGCAACCGGGCTAAACAGATGTTAAAATTTATAAAATGTTAATTTGAAGCCTAAGGTTAAGGTGTTATGACTTGGGACCAACCCCTACCCCCACTATATAACTTATTCTGCGTCCGAATTTGATTGTTCTATTTTGCAGTTACCATGACAACCGCTGTAAACAGATGTTTTTATACAAAAATTACTCATTTGGACATAGACTTCGCTATAAAATTTTACGAAACTGGTTATGTGTTAACTAGACCACTAGTTGGAACTTTTAGTGAAACTAAAAAACATTCCAGAAATATCTAGTTACCGTGGTAACTGGAGTTTATTACAGATTATATCATTCAAGTCTATATTCATAACTCTATTTATAGAATAACCGCAATAGATATAAACTTGGGGTTTCTCAACTCAATGATAAGGACAATAGTCGAGCTGATTGAGGTTAATTAGAAAATCCAGTTACCAGGGCAACCATGCTAAACAGATGTTCAAATTTATAAAATGGTTATTTGAAGCATAACATTAAGGTATTACGACTTGGGACCAATCTCTACCCCCACTATATCACTAATTACGCATCCAATTTAAATTGTCGCATTTTTCAGTTTCCATGACAACCACTACAAACAGACGTTTTAACAATTAAATCTTTTGTTTTACACATTAACTACTCAATGAAACTGAATTGAAGTATGTGTCACCTGGAACCACAAACCGGATCTTAATGTAATCCTCAGCAGTTCTAGAAAATTCCGGTTGCCATTGTAATATGAGTTTTTAAGGCATATGCCTCTTAACTCTGTAAAGCAATGAAATGATGAGTCAAAGAGTGTTTAATTTTCCTTAGCTTCGTGGTTGCATTTCCTTTAGGAAATGCCTTTCTAGTTATGTTGATAATTATTGCATTCTAAATCAGAATCACGAGGGAGCGTATTTTTGTTGTTTTGCCTAGGAAGGCTCGAAAAATCGATTACATTATTATTCCTTTTCTGAATTTAAAAACCGTAATATTTCCATATTATAATTCGATTCAATTCAATTGACACAATTCAATTCAATACCGTGAGATTTTTTGTTTGTACGTAGGTATCACTAGTCTGGATCCGACCGAAAAAAAAATTTTCGAAAAAATGTACTGGGGTTACAAATTAGATTTTTTGGATTGCAAATTAAATATTTATTTTATTACTTTTATAGGACAGTGTAACACATGGGGGATCAACTAGTCGTGCAGTAGACGGAAACAGCGATGGTAACTGGAGAAGGAAATCTTGCACCCACACAGACAATAAGAGCCCTAACTGGTGGTGGGTAGACCTCGGACCGAATAGACCTGAGGTGAATGAGGTCACCGTGTATAATCGTCTAGACTGCTGCTCGGATAGAATCCTTGGAGCAGTGGTAAGTTCAATGGTTCAGTTGAGGGTACCAATTATATTCATGTGTCATTCCCTATCTTAGGACATACGCCCATATATAGACTGGCTTGACTATCTTTGGGTAATTTTTTATGCTTTTATTAGAAAAATTGCACAATTCCTCCAAAATAATGTGGTGCTACCTAATGTGGTGCTTACTAATATATTTTTTATATATATTTATATTTTTTATATATATTTTTTATTTATATGTTGATTTTTTATTTATATTTTTTATTTATATGTTGATTTTTTATATATGTAGCAATATGTTGAGTGTCGGGATATCTATCATTCTATCATTCATTACTTTCAGGTTTATCTCAGTAACAGTATTGCAGACAGCGACATCCGCGACATCGCCACAATTGCAGCATACAATTGCGGTACCATACATTCTTCCAAAGAAATCATTAAGCTGAACTGCGACGGAAAGCGTGGTCAATATCTCATAGTCAACCAACCCTCCAATGTTCCACTCACATTGTGTGAGGTATGTTTTATATTTTAAATTATGGTCGATATTTTTAGCTCATTACTAATGTAATCACTGACTGACGTCCTACTAATAGGTACAATAGGTACTAGTAGTTGTATGATACAATTTGGATATGGGAAAATTGCTGCCCCTTATAATATATTATTGACCAGGCGAAAGCAGTAGAAAGAGTAAGCGTGGAAAGTAAAGTAAGTGAAAAGGAAGTAGAAAAAGGAATCGAGGATAAGTAAGCTTACAACTCCAGTGACGGGTGCCAGTTGGTGCGTTGTTTCCAAAGCGCTAGCTTTGCAGCTTACTGAGTGGATATATTCGGCCGTAGGCCGGTAAAATGACAGTTTGTTTGGTCTAACTTGATGTTAACCATATCTGGTCTGGGGGGGGGGGGGGGGGGTGTCATTTTCGAAATTTTTTTGCCTATGATACATATTATGAATATCTTTGTGACATGTTTCTTGGGAAAACAGAGATTTCGTCACTTTCCCTAAAATTGAATGGGCTATCCCACAGAGCCACATACACCATTTACATGGCTATGCTAGTTTTCGTGTTGTGGTCTCTTTCTGGCACCAAAATCATAAATTTTTGTGCTAAAATTTTGAAAAAAAGTGTTTATAATTCAAAAAATTAAATGGAAATTTTGAATGTGACGTGACCTCTGGGGCACGAAAAAATAAGTAATGCCAATATGATAATGAAAAATTACCACAAAATCAAATTGATTTTATGACCAGATAGGTTTTTTTGGGATGCTGATCACGAATATGTCACTGAAATATATAGCACCTTTCTTGATTAGGTCATTTTTGTATGTGTCAATGTGCGGCACGAAAAATACAAGTACTTGTATACTTTGTCTATAATCAAAATTCATGACCAAATCAACCTGATTTTTAAACATTAATGGTTATCTGGCTGCTCCCGAATATGATACTCAAAAATATCGTATCATCCAACCAAATTCTATTTGGCCGTTTAAAATTTTTTGCTACTTGTATTTTTCGTCCCACCAGACAAGCACCAAAAATGATAGTTGCGTTACCACCTCGAAAACCAGTATAGCTTTAGAATTACCAAACCACATGCAAAATTTAACAGTTTATAATTTTGCGCTACTTGTACTTTTCGTTCTTGGGCACTACAATGGTATCAAAATTGGGTTTACATTACCAGAAATATTTATAACTAGTTTCATCGTGATCTACGACCTCGAAAACCCGTATACGTTCAGAATTATCTAACCAAAAACAAACTTATTTAGTTTGACTTTTTTTTACTAAATAGTGTACAATATGATATAATATAGTGTATAATTGCGCCCTGAACAACTTTTACTAACTGATAGGGCGCGTTATAAATAAATATTATTATTATTATTATAAAATAAAATAGTGTATAATGTAAGATTCGCCCAAGAAGGATCGAATCTGCCCCATGTTATTGAATGGGGAATGATTTTTCTCAGTATCGTTAACACAACACAACAACGTTAACGTAATTATAATTATCGAACTCCAGCTAGCTGAGGTAGCAAGTAAATCCAATGGTTGGGGTGGTGTGTCTGTAGACAGAAAGGGATAATTATTGGCTTCGGCATTGGAGATAACAGAATCTCTGTTGTGGTTAAAGAAACCCGAACGGAACTCCTCTGTGCGCACCCTTCCCGTCATCATGGCCCCATAGTTCGCCAGGTGCTCAAATAGACGAAACTTCGCGTCATCATCCGTGGTATCACAGCGATTTTCGAAGTGTCCGCGATAGTTGCACATGGTGCAAGGATGGTGCAATTCAGGACAGACGCCCATGGTGTGGCTGGTGTCTCCGCAGCAGATACATGTCATCCCCTGTATAAATTGATACAGGGAATTCTTCCTTTGGTGGGTTTGCCTCCCACAGTAATCGTATCTCAGACTCAACTACTCCGGAGGAACCACCCTCCATACTGCAAGGTTCAGTTATCGATACGTCTGATTGCGACTCTAGCTCATCAAGGTCCTGCTCGGTGAACCCATAATCTTCAGCCCATTCTACTCCCATAGATAGCACGTCTCTCCTTCCTCTCTGCCATCTTACTTCTCCCTTTGAATCTCCACCTGCTCCTTCTCGTGCTTCATCCATCACTGACCCGGTGTATCTACGTTGCTGTCCACAATGTGTCTGGTGTTGTAATACACCAACTTTCCCCCCCCAGGTTGTCTACTAGAACTCTGAGGGCTATAGTTAAGGCCTGAAGCGCTGATCCTCTGCGTAGAAATGCCGTTGGTTCTCTATCAATGCCCACCCTCATGAACAGGTTCAGCAACCCGATTATAATACAGACCTCTTGAAGTATGTAACTCTTTTCGTACAGTCCCCGTCTTTTGGTTGCCCCCGTTCTGAAGTGGTACAGGTCGTCGTCACGCCTTGGTCTTGCGCTCCACTTCAAATACTCTATGAGTTCTCCCCCAAACTCCTCCCGGAACTTCTTCCACTCCACAGGCTTGTGAGCCAATAACCCCTACAGTTGTCCCATTGCTACGGCTCCTGAATGTCCCTCCACCAATCTGCGGTTTCCAAGAAGTTGAGAAGGTTGAAAAGTGCATTTCACAGGTAGTTGAGAAGGTTGAAAACTCCGTTTCCCAGGTAGTTTAGTCAACATCAGAATCAGCTAGTTCCTCTGATACTGTTATTCACTTGCTGGTTATTTGTTATTAAAAATACGCGTGGTAAGTTAAAGAACCAACTACAGAGTTTTCCCCAAGATCCACAAGCTATTGCAACCTTCTTACCCCATGCTCTAAGTTCAGCTCAAAGAACTATCTTATTTGGCTCAGGTTCTAGGCCAACAAGTCGTCTCAGAGTAGATCCCCTGATATTATTGTATTTTATGGAGAATAGTAAAAAATTAGGTTTGACAATTGTTAATCCATTCATTAACAGCCATGTGATTGATTATAGACTTATTGCATTTTTCCGACATTTAGGTTGAGGTTTACGGTAACACATGGGTCGATCTTTCTACTGATGGTGAACAAGGTTTGTAGATATATATTTAGGTAAACATAATTTAGTAATTATTATGTTAATAGAATATATGATTTAATGCTAACAAATAATAAAATAAATATATATTGAATATCTCTCGCGTAGACCATCTCGCCTTGCTATGGGTATCTCGGCAAGATGGTTAGTATCCTTGCTAGTATCCTTACTACATTCTACTCTATTACACTTACCCCCCCCCCCCCCCCCCCCCCCCCCAACCCCACAACCGATATTACTTCAAGCCATGTACCTTTTCTGGTGAGCAGCCGTCCACTAGCTACGCTATTTGGCTGCCCTCCAAACCCATTCGAATTTCTCCTTAAAAAAGTGCACTTATTATCATGTAAATGCATATATACTGTATAATATTTATATATTGAAGTAACATGTGCATATATCTATAAATTATCATATGGGTTAAAATATACATTGATTGAAAATATACATTGATTGATTGATTGATTGCCTCGGCCCAACATACATCATCTGTGGTGCCGACCGCCACCAGGGGGTTAATGCCATCCTCCCTCAGGTCTTCGCAGACTGTTCGGTAGTGGAGCTTCTTGAGCCGACAGTGCTGTACATTGTCTGGGCATAGAGGTGGCATCAGTGTTTACAACCGCGAAATCGATTGACGCCTCTCTGGTTAACCCATACCCTTCATGCCTCCAAGTACGTCCACACTCCCTACTTCCCTACTTGGGTGCAATCTTCGCCCGCATCCAACCTTCGCCCGATTGGAGGAATGGAGCAGGTTACAGACATGATAGGATACAGAGACGAATTTTTCTAACCAAAACAATAAACGAGGTTGTTAACACTCATTTTGAGGGCGAATATTGCTTCGGGCAAAGATTGCTCGAGTGCGAAGCTTTCTCGCGGGCAAAGTTTGCTTTGTCTCCTACTTCCCGACCAATATTACTATTACCTTGTCCCGCACACCCCTACTACCAATACCTTATATTAATATTCCTTACTATCCGTAATCTGTACAAATACTGGCTAACTGAGGGCTGACTGGAATTATGATGCAATTGTACTTTCGAAACACAAAAAAATATAGTTATATTATAGTTTGTTGTGATTCACATAATGGAGGTGACAAAGTAATACTTTTTATACATTTATTATAGGAAGTGCTTACCGACACATTGTTACTATCATTAATAAAGTGATCTTGGAATTAACGCGCTCACATTCATATAGAATTGAAATAAACAATGATAACTTACAAACTGTTGTTACTACTACAGCGTACGACTCACCGACATCAATACATACATTGTTGTACACGACATACATTGTTAATTGAGTAAGTCGTTAGTTTTGTGTATTGCGTCGATAACCGTAGTCCGTCAGCCAGTCAGGCGCCGTGATAATAGCATGAATTGGTTAAATTATATGCATTATTTAAACTTATTAAATATTAAATATTTTAATTACTCACTCATGTTCATTCTTAGTCTTCGAACTTTGTTGTTTTTCTTTGATCTACCGGTACAAGCTTGTATGGCCCAAAACGTATTTCATGGGGAATGATTGAACACCAGATGAAATCCACAATTATTCCGACAGCGTAATTTTATATGGAACTATAGGGCAGTGATTTTTTATGTCCGTCTTTTGACTTTTTTTGTCCGCCTTTTTTTACAAATTGTGCATAATGACTTTTGATCCGTCTTTTGACTTTTTATATATGCATTTCTTCAAACTGACAGACAGTTGATTTCTGGACTATCAGACAGTTGATTTCACCATGCCTGTGCCAAAACATTCAAAATTTGAAGATTTCTAGACTGTCAGACAGTTTAATTTACAATACTTGTGGCAAAACATTCAAAATTTGATGATTTATGGACTATGAGATAGAGTTCCATATGCGCCAGCGGTAAAAGACTCTAAATTTAATAGTTTCTGCATGTTGTCGATAATAGATTTCCATATTTGTAGCAAAACACTCGATGGAAAGGAGCAGATTAGACAGGCCGGCTATTCTAAACTAAACAAAAAAGTTCGCTTAAAAAATTGACGGAAAGGAGCAGGTTCCAGAGGCGGGTTTTTCTAAACAAAACAATAAAAGATCACTTTTCCAATGAGGGAAAGGAATAGGTTACAGAGACAGCCTTTTCTAACCAAATCAATAAACGGTCACATTACCAAATGAAGGAAAGGAGCAGGTTACAGAGGTGGGCTTTCTAACCATATCAATAAACGGTCACTTTACCAAATCAGGGAAAGGAGCAGGTTACATACACGGTCTTTTCTAACCAAAACAATAAACGATAACATTGCCAATTGAGAGAAAGGTGCAGGTTACAGAGGCAGGCTTTTTTAACTAAAACAATAAGCGGTCACTTTACCAAATCAGGGAAAGTTGCAGGTTAGAGAGGCGGGATTTTCTAACCAAAACAATAAACGATCACTTTAACAATTAAGAGAAAGGAGAAGGTTACAGAAGAGGGCTTTTTTAACCAAAACAATAAACGATAACATTAACAATTGAGGGAAAGGAGCAGGATACATAGGCTCGATTTTTTAACCAAAATAATAAACGGTCACTTTACCAAATCAGGGAAACGAGCCGGTTAAAGAGGTGGGATTTTCTAAGCAAAAAAATGAATAATCACTGTAACAATTAAGAGAAAGGAGAGGGTTACAGAGGCGGGCTTTTCTAACCAAAACAATATACAATCATTTACCAATTGAGGGAATGGAGCTCTTTAGAGCGGCATCTTTATATGTATATTATTTATTTTCTATATATCCTTTATTGGGACAACCTCTTTCATCCGGTCTTTACGTCTAAAAACGGCCCGATAATATAATATAATCCGTAATATAGTAATATAATATATAGCACATTGTATGAAGACAATGCATTTTCATTGCTATTAATATGATAATTTATTTTGTAGATATTGATGAATGTTCGACTTCTGAGCATAACTGCCACACTCATGCTATGTGTTCTAATACTGACAGAGGATTCACATGTACATGCATTTCGGGATATTCAGGAGATGGTGTATCATCCTGCGCTGGTAAGACAATCTCTTAAATAAGACAATATATTTGGTGGATTAACATGTTAAAATATTCTGGCAATGCACCTATTCCAATCAGCATCATAGCATAAGTTCCTAAAATCAAAATGGGACCATACCAAAGATGACATATCTGTGAATGCACCCCATTATAGTGGCAGTTTGTTTTTGATGTAAGTCAATGGACCCTATTGAATTCTTCATCATTGCACTGTACACTAATTTAGAATTATTAAAAAGTTATTTTGTTTATTGTTAATATATTTATTTGTTTTGCAGATATTGATGAATGTTCCACTGGTGACCATAATTGCCACAATAAAGCAATATGTACGAATACAGATGGAGGATTCAAATGTGCATGCAATTCAGGATATTCGGGAAATGGTTTAACTTGTACTGGTAAGTTATCTCTTTTTTACTGATCCAGGCTGAAGACTAATCCATTATAAATTATATACAAGCAACCACTTGATTTAGTGGTGGGGTTCCAATCAGGAGTTTCTTGTTCGATTCCCAAATGGAGAAGCTCTGTTTGGATTTAATTAAATGTTACATCCTAGCCCAATATATGCGTTCATCGTTTATAGATAAATTGGATCCATATGTAAGTAACTACTATAAAAGGATGTACAAAATATACAATTTTAAGATATACTAGATATATACCAGGTATATATATATACCAGGTATATATATACCAGGCATATACCAGATATATACCAGGTATATACCAGGTATATACCAGATATATACCAGATATATACCAGGTATATACCAGGTATATACCAGATACCAGGTATAATATACCAGATATATACCAGGTATATACCAGGTATATACCAGATATATACCAGATATATACCAGGTATATACCAGATATATACCAAATATATACCTGGTATATACCAGATATATACCAAATATATACCAAATATATACCAGGTATATATACCAGATATATACCAGGTATATACCAGGTATATACCAGATATATACCAGATATATACCAGGTATATACCAGATATATACCAGATATAAACCAGGTATATACCAGGTATATACCAGATACCAGGTATAATATACCAGATATATACCAGGTATATACCAGGTATATACCAGATATATACCAGATATATACCAGGTATATACCAGATATATACCAAATATATACCTGGTATATACCAGATATATACCAGGTATATACCAGGTATATATACCAGGTATATACCAGATATATACCAGATATATACCAGGTATATACCAGGTATATACCAGATACCAGGTATAATATACCAGATATATACCAGGTATATACCAGGTATATACCAGATATATACCAGATACCAGGTATAATATACCAGATATATACCAGGTATATACCAGGTATATACCAGATATATACCAGATATATACCAGGTATATACCAGATATATACCAAATATATACCTGGTATATACCAGATATATACCAGGTATATACCAGGTATATATACCAGGTATATACCAGATATATACCAGGTATATACCAGGTATATATACCAGGCATATACCAGATATATACCAGGTATATACCAGGTAAATACCAGATATATACCAGATATATACCAGGTATATACCAGGTATATACCAGATACCAGGTATAATATACCAGATATATACCAGGTATATACCAGGTATATACCAGATATATACCAGATATATACCAGGTATATACCAGATATATACCAAATATATACCTGGTATATACCAGATATATACCAAATATATACCAAATATATACCAGGTATATATACCAGATATATACCAGGTATATACCAGGTATATACCAGATATATACCAGATATATACCAGGTATATACCAGATATATACCAGATATAAACCAGGTATATACCAGGTATATACCAGATATATACCAGATACCAGGTATAATATACCAGATATATACCAGGTATATACCAGGTATATACCAGATATATACCAGATATATACCAGGTATATACCAGATATATACCAAATATATACCTGGTATATACCAGATATATACCAGGTATATACCAGGTATATATACCAGGTATATACCAGATATATACCAGGTATATACCAGGTATATATACCAGGCATATACCAGATATATACCAGGTATATACCAGGTAAATACCAGATATATACCAGATATATACCAGGTATATACCAGGTATATACCAGATACCAGGTATAATATACCAGATATATACCAGATATATACCAGGTATATACCAGATATATACCAAATATATACCTGGTATATACCAGATATATACCAAATATATACCAAATATATACCAGGTATATATACCAGATATATACCAGGTATATACCAGGTATATACCAGATATATACCAGATATATACCAGGTATATACCAGATATATACCAGATATAAACCAGGTATATACCAGGTATATACCAGATACCAGGTATAATATACCAGATATATACCAGGTATATACCAGGTATATACCAGATATATACCAGATATATACCAGGTATATACCAGATATATACCAAATATATACCTGGTATATACCAGATATATACCAAATATATACCAAATATATACCAGGTATATATACCAGATATATACCAGGTATATACCAGGTATATACCAGATATATACCAGATATATACCAGGTATATACCAGATATATACCAGATATAAACCAGGTATATACCAGGTATATACCAGATACCAGGTATAATATACCAGATATATACCAGGTATATACCAGGTATATACCAGATATATACCAGATATATACCAGGTATATACCAGATATATACCAAATATATACCTGGTATATACCAGATATATACCAGGTATATACCAGGTATATATACCAGGTATATACCAGATATATACCAGGTATATACCAGGTATATATACCAGGCATATACCAGATATATACCAGGTATATACCAGGTAAATACCAGATATATACCAGATATATACCAGGTATATACCAGGTATATACCAGATACCAGGTATAATATACCAGATATATACCAGGTATATACCAGGTATATACCAGATATATACCAGATATATACCAGGTATATACCAGATATATACCAAATATATACCTGGTATATACCAGATATATACCAAATATATACCAAATATATACCAGGTATATATACCAGATATATACCAGGTATATACCAGGTATATACCAGATATATACCAGATATATACCAGGTATATACCAGATATATACCAGATATAAACCAGGTATATACCAGGTATATACCAGATACCAGGTATAATATACCAGATATATACCAGGTATATACCAGGTATATACCAGATATATACCAGATATATACCAGGTATATACCAGATATATACCAAATATATACCTGGTATATACCAGATATATACCAAATATATACCAAATATATACCAGGTATATATACCAGATATATACCAGGTATATACCAGGTATATACCAGATATATACCAGGTATATACCAGGTATATACCAGATATATACCAGATATAAACCAGGTATATACCAGGTATATACCAGATACCAGGTATAATATACCAGATATATACCTGGTATATACCAGATATATACCAAATATATACCAAATATATACCAGGTATATACCAGGTATATACCTGGTATATACCAGATATATACCAAATATATACCAAATATATACCAGGTATATACCAAATATATACCAGGTATATATACCAGATATATACCAGGTATATACCAGGTATATACCAGATATATACCAGGTATATACCAGGTATATACCAGATATATACCAGATATAAACCAGGTATATACCAGGTATATACCAGATACCAGGTATAATATACCAGATATATACCTGGTATATACCAGATATATACCAAATATATACCAAATATATACCAGGTATATACCAGGTATATACCTGGTATATACCAGATATATACCAAATATATACCAAATATATACCAGGTATATACCAAATATATACCAGGTATATATACCAGATATATACCAGGTATATACCAGGTATATACCAGATATATACCAGGTATATACCAGGTATATACCAGATATATACCAGATATAAACCAGGTATATACCAGGTATATACCAGATACCAGGTATAATATACCAGATATATACCTGGTATATACCAGATATATACCAGGTATATACCAGGTATATACCAGATATATACCAGGTATATACCAGGTATATACCAGATATATACCAGATATAAACCAGGTATATACCAGGTATATATCTGGTATATTATACCTGGTATCTGGTATATACCTGGTATATACCTGGTATATACCAGGTATATACCTGGTATATATCTGGTATATACCAGGTATATATCTGGTATATACCTGGTATATACCTGGTATATATCAGGTATATACCTGGTATATACCTGGTATATATCTGGTATATACCAGGTATATATCTGGTATATACCTGGTATATACCTGGTATATATCAGGTATATACCAGGTATATACCTGGTATATACCAGGTATATACCAGGTATATACCAGATACCAGGTATAATATACCAGATATATACCTGGTATATACCTGGTTTATATCTGGTATATATCTGGTATATTATACCTGGTATCTGGTATATACCTGGTATATACCTGGTATATACCAGGTATATACCTGGTATATATCTGGTATATACCAGGTATATATCTGGTATATACCAGGTATATACCTGGTATATACCTGGTATATACCAGATATATACCAGATATAAACCAGGTATATACCAGGTATATACCAGATATATACCAGATATAAACCAGGTATATACCAGGTATATACCTGGTATATACCAGATATATACCAGATATACAATGGAACGGAAGACGAGCATTCAGTGGCTGCGCCGCTCGTCTGGAATGCCCTCCCACAACAAATTCGCGACGCTATATCAATTGAGTCGCTTAAATCGAAATTAAAGACCCACTAATTTAACTTAGATTAAACAATGTATAATTCCATGAGTGCTAGCTTTTACTCGAACGCAGTTTTTAGAATTTTACTCTGTTTTTAGAACTCTGTTTTTATAATTTCACTCTGTTTTTAGATCTCAGTTTTTATAATTTCACTCTGTTTTTAGAACTAAGTGTTTTAGAATTTGTACTCTGTACTACAATATTGCTTTTAATATATATTGATTGTTGCTAGATATTTTATTTCTATGCCTAATTTATTTTATATCATACAGTTACATTGGTGATTTTATATGTTCTCTCCTCCGCGCATTGAACAAACACAAGATTCACAGGCGCTATATAAATGTAATTATTATTATTATTATTATTATTAATGCACCTACTTCGGTAATAATACTTTTATTGCTCTTTGGTAAGATATTTAGTATTATGATTCTTTGCACTATTCTGTAAGGGAACCTCCAGTAAAGGTCACACTAGAAGCATATCTTTCGTGTGTGAGAAACTCGAAAGACCCTTATCCGATTCTTAGGTGATTCCCCAGTAGAATGCCTACCTCCATTCCCACATGCCTTCCGGTTTCGTTCAGGGAACCTGCTGTCGGTCAACCCTTGGCCTGTCGATGTTTTGCAGTAGACCCCGGAATCAGTGTAATAAATAAAAGGGTTCAGTTTGACTTCTAATATATTTGGCATTTTACTGGAACAATTGCTAATATCTCTCACCAATAAAGCTATTGCACTTACGATGCGAATAAGCGTAATACCATTAACACAATATTAATACTTAGTGCCGGATTAACCTTAAGGCATATAAGGCACTTGCCTTACGGCCAGCCGAAAATTCGGGCCATTTTTTCTCAGCTAGCTAGCGTGTCATTCCTGTGAAAAAAATATTTTTATCTGAAAAGTCCACATTTTTTCTCACTAAAATTTGTAGAATTGTAGAATTTGTAGATTTGTAAAATACTACTACATAGAATAGGCGAGTTATAGGAAGTGGTAACATTTAATGTAGAAAAAGCACCTAAGAATGAAGTTCTATATCCAAATCATAATATTTTATACACCGGAATACTGTCAATAATCGTAACTAAACATCTGACTAATCGTACTATTAGCACCTTCTTCATCTGTAATACGCCCGAAATGAAACTTATCTCTCAGCCTTGAGTAGTTTTTGGCAAACCCCCCAATCGAATAATAGTCCCTCTTCATTGTTACAAACAACCGGTTACATTGTCCTTACTGTAATGCAACTCCTACAGTACTTTATTGCACCATTATTGTTTGGTTTGTCGATACGCAATATCTAAGACTGGGTTTGGCCTCACTCTGCGTTCACACGTCACTTCACGGCTTTATTCATCATACCACTCTACTACTCAATGTGTAGCACTAAAGAGCGAAACACATAGTCTGGTGTGACTAATAAATGTTGGGTTAAGTTTGGAGTTAAGTACATTCTCAATATTGGACGTTCAACGTTCTCCATGCTGTGATAGCTGGAGAATAGGGAAGAGTAAGCGAAGCAGTCTGATAAGGATGTAACAGTTAACTCTGAAAGACGAATGTCGCTATTATCAACTAGAACCATTACGGAGTTTTAAAATTGAATTTAAAATTGAATTTAACATCGAAGACTAATGTTTTAATAAATATTTCCATTTTTTAAGGTTCACCATTTTTGGAAAAATTTTGAAAATTTATTTCTTAAGGGGACTATTACCCCCAATGAAAGTGAAAATTTCGAAAATTTACATAATTTTCAAAAAAATATTTTTACCTGTTTTTGTAGTTTAATAGAATGGCTTTCATGTGCTGACATCGGTTTTCACCATTGAATTTTTTTGAAACTGCAATTTCAGTATCTTACAGTATTTATAGAACCTGTTTGCAGCCATACACACTGTTTCTACAAAGACTGTATACAAGTAAGATTATTCGATAATACTTCATTAATATTTGTTTATATTACACCTAATGACTCGCCATATTATTCAGAGCCAGTAGTTCAGAGCCAATATTTTGCTATATTTTGCCAGTATTTCAACCATCCTTGATGTTAATAATTCTATAGGATACCCTACTATCTTAATCGGTGATTTTAATGCTAGATTAGGTGATCTAAATCAATTAAAACTGAATCATAAATTTTCTTTAAACCCGGACCCTCGTACCAACCAGTCAGGTTCAGAAATGGTAGACCTTATTAAATCATATGAAATTACACCAATCAACCATATTATTAATAAAAATGGTGAATCAAATCATGGAGGCTTTACATTTGCCCGAGGAGAGTACCACAGCCAGCTGGACTGGTGCCTTGGAAACGCATTTGTGCTCATCCAAAAATTGTCATTCACCATTCTCCGAAACGCTCCACCTCTATCAAACCACTTACCAATTACTTTATTTTACGGTGTAAAACACCCTGATAAACTTTACTCAGCGGCACTTGGTATGAAAGACATACATAAGTTACCCATACCAAGGACCATACTAAACGGCCCTCTTTTCCAGCATATTGTGTGGACACAAAAACCCGAATGAAAGTCTTTCCCAAACACTCCCACCCCTATCATTGTTTGAAACTATGAATACACACATGGGCGCCGAAATTTTTCAATCCACACTTGCCACTGCAGTGAAAACAGCGTACTGTAAAAACAAACACAATGGAGGCAGGGTTTTTATTCCTTGTGATACAAAACTCAAAGAATACTTTAATAGTATTAGAGGTTCAGAACTCCCTGAAACTGGTATTACAAAACAATTATTTATCAAAAATAGCTAAACATGAGATAGACTCATGGTCTGAGTGTGCGAAAAACATGGACTCTAGGAAACTATGGCAAAAAATCGATTTCAAGGGTAAAATCAACTCCATAAACCAATAGAAAGTAATGCTATTAATCTGGAGTTCTTATCTCAACATTTTGAAAAACACTTTAATATAAACGAATCAGAATGTGGCCTATGTAGAGACTCTTACGTTCTAGTACTGTATGTGGTGACGGGAGTGAAGGAGGATTACCGAAAACTACAGTATTTTGAGTCTGTCAGTCAGTTGTTAGATTATTATGATGTACTGGTAGGTGTCAGTCAGTTTACAGTAGTACGGTGTCAGTCAGAGAGTTATGTTATTCGGGAGTATATATGTTATTCTTATCTTATTATGTACTGATATTATATTAGATATGACTGTAGGAAGATGAGTGTCATTATGATATGAGGCGGGAGAGGGTGGTTTACAACTTCCCACCGAGATTAGCGACTCGACTACACGTACAGACCGCGTGGAAATTTAAATAGGCCTACCTACCGGTAGAAACATTTTTTTTTAAAAAACACTATGGCGATGGCGAACAATTACGGGTTGAAGGAAGTCCTGGAAGGGTTTACATATGATCGGTTACGGGATATCACTCGGGATATCGGCGGCGATATTAGCGGATTACAGAAGCAAGATTTAATCTCGTTTCTTGTCG
Source organism: Nemertoderma westbladi (assembly GCA_032718475.1). Taxonomy (NCBI): domain Eukaryota; kingdom Metazoa; phylum Xenacoelomorpha; order Nemertodermatida; family Nemertodermatidae; genus Nemertoderma; species Nemertoderma westbladi. The sequence goes on from JAUCBJ010004192.1 coordinate 20,417, forward strand.
GTCAACCTCGGGATTTATTGTCTCAATACGGTATAGGATTTCGGGATTCGAGAGAAGGTGGCGATCCAGGCGGTGGAGGAGCTGGTCCAGTCGGAAATGTTATGTTAGAGAACATTTTACAACAGCAACAACAACTGATTTCACTGGTCCTAGATCAACAACAAACACAAACACACGCTCTTACTAAAGTGATGTCGGACTTTGCTGCTACGGTTGCAAACAATTCGGGAGTTCATGATCGGGATAAACCGCCAAAACCGATGTTGCGTCCACTGAAGGAAGATGACGACATTGAACATTTCTTAATTCTCTTTGAACGGACGGCGAAGCTCCAGGGTTGGTCGAAATCGGTCTGGGCGACACAACTTGGAGGTCGGCTAACGGGAAAGGCGTTAGCAGCGTTTTCATCATTATCTGGGGATGAAGCAGATAATTACGACTTGGTTAAAGCAATTATACGTGCGCGGTACGATATTAACATGGAAGCACTACGGCTGCGGTTTAGACAAGATAGGAAAAAGGATAGCGAATCACACAGTGAATTTTCGGAGCGGATTAGAGAAACTTTCCGACGATGGGTTCAGGAACAAACTCTCGATGTTGGGGAAGAGGAAATTTCGCTGGAAGAACTCATTTTAATGGAACAGTTCTTAGCATTCCTTCCTCAGAATTTACAGATCTGGCTCAGGGATCACAAACCTCGTAGCCTCAGCCAAATAGCAAGCCTTGCTGATGAATACGCGTCAGCAAGACGATACCCTACGGATCCTTCCCGGTTCAATCGGAACAGAAACTCAAATAACTCATCTAATCCACACAGTTACGGTAATATCAGGCATAATAATTGGGGTAATAACCAGTACAATCGCAATAGTACTGGTTCCAATAATAATACCAGTACTGGTACTGATAGAAGTCAACAGAATCGGTTACCTTTTTGTAAAGTTTGCGACTCAATGGGATTTCGAAATCAATTTCATTGGAAGGAGCAATGTCCTCGAGATAAACTGTACGGGCCTAACAGTAATAACTGGACAAATACACGGAGAAATATGGATAATAATGGTAGCGGAGGTGGGGGAGCCCCGAATAGACCAAATACCGGTAGAAATCCCTCAGGACGGCCTACTGACACCAATGGTAATTATTCTAATAACGGAGTACCAAGACAGCAGGGAAGCGCAAATCCTGTAATGCGGAAAGTAAACCCAACAATATTAAATGATTTATTTGGTGATATTGCGGTTGCTAGTGGTAGTTCAAACCCTAGACTTGGTCCTAAATGTGTATATAATGTTCAAATTGGGGATTCCGTTTTTCCAGCTTTGATCGATTCAGGCTCACAAGGAACCCTAGCTTCAGTGAATACAGCAAAGAAAATTATTGCGGCGGCAGGAACAAAACGTACAGATGTTTATACAGGTCCCGATATGCTTGAGTTAAAGTCAGCGACACAAGACAGGTTAGATATTTGTGCAAGATTTTCGGTTTTAGCGACAGTTGATAATGTTTCCTCACTTACAGAAATTTCTGTTGTTCAAAACTTTGACCAGGACTTTGTGATTGGAACAGATTCGTTTGAAGGGCTGGGAATTCATATTTCAACAGTAAAAACAGTTTTAGTTGGAGAAAACATTTCAAATAATTTGTCATATATGGCTATGAATAAAGTATCTGAAGTTGTTAATAGGTGGCATTCCCTAGATTCCCAAGATAATGTAATGAATATGGGACGGGGTGAGAATGTTGGTACTTTGTGCGTTATTGGCTGGGAAACAAATACCACCTTGTAGTGCAAGTATGTTGAAGATTAAAGTGAACAATTTTAATTCCAATGGGAATTCAAAGTTATATTTATTTGAACCTAATCAAAGTGTTTTGGAAGATCTTGGATTATCTTCCAGTAATGCAATTATTCAACCAGAAACAGATGGTTATGCGCGGGTCGGAGTGTTAAATCTAGATAAGTTACATAAAGCGATGCCAGAAGGTATTAATGTTGGAACATGTGTACAACTTGATGCAGCTGAGATAAAATCTGTTTATAGTGACAACTTAGCGGAAGGTGTTACAGCACTTATCACAGATAAAGGTGAAAGGGAGATTGAGTTAGAAAGTCATGTTGATTTTACAGACTCTGATCTTAATGAGGGTGAAAAAGATAGTTTATTAAAACTTCTTAAGGAATATGATGATGTATTCCAGTTATCGGATGATGAAATCGGTAGAACTGAAATAGCAGAACACGACATTGACACTGGCAACAACAGTCCCTTCAAACAGGGTGTCCGTCGAATCCCTGAGAAACTCAAAGAAGTAGTGGCAATGGAGGTTAATAGAATGCATAAAATGGGAGTTATTAGACCAGCTCACGGACCTTGGTCTTCACCTATCGTATTGGCACCTAAACCGGATGGATCTATTCGATTTTGTGTCGATTATCGGAAATTAAACTCCATTACAACTAAAGATAACTTCCCATTACCCCATACAGAAGAAATATTGGATCAACTTGGATCATCAAAATATTTTTCTTGTTTAGACCTTGCCAGTGGATATTGGCAGCTTCCACTAATGGAGGAAGCTATTCCAAAAACGGCATTTGCATGTTCAGCGGGATTCTATGAATTCATTGTTTTAGCGTTTGGACTGTGCAACGCGCCAGCAACGTTTCAAAGAACAATGGAGAAAATACTTAAAGATGTGGTAGTAAATGGAAGAAAACCATGCTTTGTCTATATAGATGATGTACTTGTTTGTTCACCGGATTTCGATAGCCACTTGGAAGATGTGGCAGCAGTATTAAATCGGCTACGGGAGGCAAATTTAAAACTGAGAACTCGAAAGTGCAAGTTTGGTAGATCTCAAATTAAGTTTTTAGGACACATCGTTACACGAAACGGACTACTTCCAAATCCAGAGACTGTAGACAAAATCATAAACTTTCCAGAACCAAAGAATCTAAAGGAACTTCGACATTTTCTGGGATTATCGAATTATTATCGAAAATTTATAGAAGGATACGGAAAGATTGTCCGACCTTTGACCTCATTATTAAAGAAAAATATGGCTTATTGCTTTGGGATGGACCAACGATTGAGTTTTTGCGAAGTTAAAGAACGGTTAATTACAACACCAGTATTGCGTTACCCAGATCATTCAAGACCATTTATTTTAGAAACTGACGCTTGTGAAACCGGATTTGGGGCTGTTTTATCCCAGATAGCTGATGATGACGGTCAATTACACCCAATAGCATATGCTTCAAGACAGCTGACGAACTCTCAACAACGATATACTTCAACCCAGTTGGAGGTATATGGACTTAAATGGGCTTGTAATCATTTCAAACCATATTTATACGGAAGAGCCTTAACAACATTGGTTTACACGGATCACGCAGCAATAAAAGGATTACTTTTGGGTCGTCATGAATTAAAAGGCCCATTGGCACGTTAGGTGATAGATCTAACTGATTATATTTCGCCCGAGAATGTTTTCCATAAACCGGGTAAAGCTAATACGAATGCAGATGTTTTATCTCGAATGCACGGAACTTGTACTGCTGTTAATGACGGGCCTGAGAGTTTATCTGAATCAAAAGAAGAGACAGAGATAAAGTCGGATACCGAAACAAACTTAAAGGAAGAGACATATGTTATACAAAGTCTACAATTGGTAGACCCTTTATATAAAGCATTAATTGACTATCATCAAATGGATGCGTTACCTGATGATGAAGATTTATTTCGCCAAATGTCAACCGAAAGAAACTCGACAGCAGTAATAGATGGATTGCTTTATAAATTTGATGATGTTGGAAAATCACGCCAACCTCGTTTGGCAGTACCAGAACTTTGGAGACATAAAATATGGTCGGAAGTACATGGAGGACGGTTTGGGGGACATTTATCAGATCATCGGATATGGTCTATACTAAAATTACAATATTGGTGGCCAAAAATGCGAAAGGATATTTTCAAATGGACTCATTCATGCTTGAAATGTGCTACTCGGAATCCGGGACGTGCAAATAAACCGCCATTAATGCCCTTACAAGTAGAGGGGCCATTCGATCGAGTGGCAATTGATATACTTTCGCTCCCATTAACTCAGAGAGGAAATAGATATTGTGCAATAATCAGTAATTACTTGACGAAATGGGTTGAGGCCTATGCATTACAAGATGAAAATGCAACAACAATTGCTGATTGTTTTGTTGATTATATATCTCGTCACGGGGTTCCACGGAAAGTTCTTTCAGATCGGGGAGCAAACTTTTTATCAGAAGTATTTAGAAATGTGTGTAAATTATGTGGAATGAAAAAGATCAACACCAGCGCTTATCATCCCCAGACAGATGGTTTAGTAGAGAGATTTAATCGAACATTGTTATCCATGCTTTCGAAAACTTTGGATCGACATGAAACGGATTGGGATGATGTTTTATCTTGCTTATTATTTGCTTATCGGACTTCGGAGCACAGTTCTTCAAAGGAGTCACCTTTTTACTTACTCTACGGAGAGATGCTAGATTACCAACAGAAACAGCTCTGAATTCCCCAAAAACTATTTACCAAATAGATTTGGATGATTATAAAACTGAACTAGCCGCGAACCTTACATTTGCATGGGAACTTGCACGGGAAAACATTGAAAAGAAACAAGACCAATATAAGAAGCAATATGACAAGAGAACTCAACCAATTAAATATAACGTTGGTGACAGGGTATTTTTATACCGTCCAGATACAGTGAAAGGAAAATTACATAAATTCGGTCGGCCATTCCATGGTCCTTATCGTTTATTAAAGGTCACAGGGAATAATGCTGAAATTCGCTTGGTTGACCGTCCAGATGAAAGTCCCCATTTAGTTGCAATTGAGCGGCTAAGACCTTGCAAACCAGAGATCGAAAATACATCATTTACTGGAGATAAAAGGAAATATACTCGACGTCGCCCTGAGGCCAGGGCTTGTTTGCAAAGCGGGGGGGATGTGTAGAGACTCTTACGTTCTAGTACTGTATGTGGTGACGGGAGTGAAGGAGGATTACCGAAAACTACAGTATTTTGAGTCTGTCAGTCAGTTGTTAGATTATTATGATGTACTGGTAGGTGTCAGTCAGTTTACAGTAGTACGGTGTCAGTCAGAGAGTTATGTTATTCGGGAGTATATATGTTATTCTTATCTTATTATGTACTGATATTATATTAGATATGACTGTAGGAAGATGAGTGTCATTATGATATGAGGCGGGAGAGGGTGGTTTACACCTACATGATATTGCTGCAACCTCGTCACCCAACGCAGAGTTAGACAAAGACATTACCGAAGAAGAGATACTACATGTGACCACAAAGCTAAACCCAAATAGCAGCTCTTCTGATGGGATCTCATCTTCTACACTCAGGGACACTATGCCTCAGTTTATTCCTTACTTCCTATGCTTATTTAATCTCTTATTCCGAAGTGGTCTTGGTGCCTACCCGCATTCTGGTTTTCGCATCTTCTCACCCTGCCAAAGAAAGGAAAATTAGCCTTACCATGTAATGTCCGTGGTATCAGCTTAATGCCATATTAGCAAAACTTTACGACCTTACTCTATGCATACGCCTCACGAGATGGCTGAAAATTCCTGGCGCGCAGACAGCTTTTCAGAAGGATAGGAGCTGCGCTCATCATGTGCTTACAGTAAAAATTATCCTTGCTCATGCTTTCAAGACAAAGAATTCACTCTATATTATCCTGACCGATTTCAGTGCTGCATTTGACAAAGTTAGTCGTCGCATACTATTTTTAAAGCTTGCCGCCATAGGTTGCGGTACCACCTTACTAATTGCACTAATGGCTTTATATGTCAACACGACAGTTATAGTCGAACTGAACTCGCAATACTCACACCTAATCCAGCTACTCTCCGGAATCCGCCAGGGGGCGCCCTCGTCCCCAATATTATTTATTGTCTACACCCTCAGCTTACGTTCTATCTTTAGATATCTAACCCCGGAATCTTTCATCGGCAACCATCACCTACTCATCCACGCAGATGATACAATAATCCTTGCAGAGGACCGCAAAAGAGCTGAAAAGAAAATGAAATGCTTGAAGTTTACGGCAATAGGAATTACATATCCCTCAACCCTTCAAAATGCTCTTTAATAGCTGCTAACATTTCTACTGTAAACAAATCCCCTATAAAACTAAAGTGCGGAAATATTGCGTATTCTCAGCAAGAAGTATACCTGGGATCATACATCTGTTCATCCGGTAGGCTACATGATATGTTCAATGCTGACCTAATTAAATCGCACTATCAATTTATTAAATATTACGCTTTTCTGCGTGAAAACGCTCATGCTCCACTACCTGTGAAAGAAAAAGTGTTAGATGCCTCTCTCCTCAATGGAGTCCTCTATAACTGTGAATCCTGGGGGACAGTAAATTTTAATAATCTGGAATTAAAATATAGGGAGATTCTCAAAACTTTACTAGGATTAAAGAAAAGCACGCCCAGCGAATTTCCCTATATTGAACTCAACCGACCCAAAATCTTACTGACTCCCAACTGACTTAAATCAGTTGTAAAATCGAGAACAGCAATACATACATACATACATAGGCATTGCATTGTTGACAAGCTACTTTGTTTATGAGATAAACAAATCGTTCTAGAACATTGTGTATTTATTAAATGGGATAAATGCCCTGCAGCGGAAGCTAATAATACATGCAAAATTCGAATGCCCATATCTCAGCTAATTCCCAACCAAATTCAAATACTTTTACATATTATTTGGCATCCTTGCATGGTCAGCTTTCCATCGGTACCAACAGTTATAAAGTAGAAGAATAGCTGCGGTGTAACTGATTCAATTTCGTTTGAGACACCTTTTTTAAACGCTTGTAGCTAAAGAATGAAAGCAAAATTACAAATTGTGTTCACCCACCCAGGAGGAGTTGAGTGAAACTATCTCTGTTTCAAATTTAATGCAATCTCATTACGATTTGAAGAAAAATTAAGGGGGGGGGGGGTGGGGAGGCATGTACCAGAATAACGACACTATATTCCAGGATATGGTGTAAGTCTAGATGTAAATACTGTAGTTATATCCATTAAATTTGGGGGGGGGGGGGGTCCATGTACCTGAATAACAAGACTATATACCAGGATATGGTGTATATATGTAATATTATGGTTTTGTTCAGAAATGGAAAAAATTAGAAAGCGCGTCACCGGGGGTTGAACCAGCGCTATACGTACTTTTCCGCCTATCAGGCCTCATCAGTAGCGCTAATCAGTTCAGCCACTTGTCCCTGACATTCACTCTTCCACCTAATCCACTTCTATTGAACAGGCAGTCTTAAGTTGCATATCCTATATATAGACAGATATTATTTTTTAGATGATTGTGGATATGACTCATGGTGGACTTTAAACTATGATGATCGTGCTGAAGAAAAACAAGGAAAATTCCATGGCAAATTGCATGGGGATGTAAAATATGGCCCAGGACCAGCAGGACTTGAAAATCATGCAATGGGATTTCAACAGGGTTATGTGTCTATTGAGCATGGGGATGATGAATTAACCTCAGAGACATTCACGATGCTTATGTTTGTGAAGAGGAGTGGAGGAGGACATGGGCCGATATATGAATTTGGAACCAGTTCAGCTGTTGGTTCTCATTTCTGGAGTCACAGGGCAATCACATCTTTGTGGTATAATCCTATGGTTACTGGTGTTGCAGGACAACAAGTTACTAATGCTGTTGTTCTAGATGAATGGTATATGGTTGCTATTGGAAGAAGTGAGGTAAATAGACAACAATATATTTATAGTCGGCGTGTTGGAACAGATGTCCAACTGAGAAGGGAGGTTGAAACAAAGAATACTGAAAGATGTCCAGTGGATTTGACTGGTGAACTTACCTTAGGAAAACGTCTTCATGGTGGACATGTTTATCCTGGATACATTGCCCATGCACGGTATTATAGCTGCTACCTTTCAGAAGAGGAACTCATGGATACTTTTGATGAATTATCAACGTATGGAAGAAAAGGTTCGTTTATTTATCTTCACATTGTTGTTACCTCAACTTACATATCATAATGCAATAAGAATTGCAACTTATTTATTTAGCAATCTTTGTTCAATTACATTAATATTACTCATATGGAGTCAGCACTTTTCCCTACGTTTCAACAAATACTCTCAATTCATCAAAGCCCACCCGGGGTTTACTCGCGATAAGAATTATAATGCATTTTAATATGCGTTTTGTACTTTATACTTTAATTATGTTATTTGGTGTGAACAACCGCCGCAAGCCCAACTGTTTGGCTCACCTCATTCTGTACCCGTTGTCGTCGATAATGCAATATTTTCTGTTCCATGTAGAATACTATTTGGGTTTAGTTAAAAGAACTGGACTGGACCTTCTACCCCAAAATATACACTTCATATTATGAGTAGTATGGAGTACTAGAGTAGGACTTGATTACTGTAAGAATTGTTGGCTGATTGATTGACTGGCTGGCTGGCTGACTGACTGGCTGGCTGACTGATCTACAAGCAAAACTACTCTAACGATTTTGATGAAATTTTCACAGCATCTAGATATCGCGATTCTAAGGTCCCTGGCATGATCGGCTACTCTGTCCATAGCCTCTGGGGAAGCGATTCTAAGGTCCCGGGCATGATCGGCTACTCCGTCCATAGCCTCTGGGCTCGAAAAATAGAGATAAACGAAAAAACGCCATCGGCACAATGGTAAAATAACACCAATGACAGCTGGTGTCCTGATGAAAAATGGCTTATATAATGCATTTCTTCACAAGGCTTAGTAATAAATCGATGAGGTTGCCAAGATTATTATACTTAGTACACCCATACTGTTTGTTTAGGCCCTACAAACCTCTCTCTGTTAAAGCAAACATTAACTGGTTGGTTTGCTATTCTATAGGGAGCCACCTAACAAGGAAGTACATATAGTGCCAACTTTATAATCATTCACTGGGTTAGCCGGCTATTACAGCCTCAGCTGAATAACTCTTCCCAATGCTTTCTATGGCGATCTACAAGGTTACTCTCTCTTCTATGTTAATTTATGTGTAAGCTGATTGACAGTTAGTTACACAGTGTGTTGGGCACTATTGGATTGCACTGTATTTATAATAATAATTGTTTTATTTTTAAATCTTTCGGCCAACATTAATTCTGTGGAGGCAGTATGCTTATAAGGTGGAATGTTTACTCAGCCTCATACTGATACTCTGTAAGGCTAACACTAACATTATAGTTTGAAATATATATATCACTGCTTATTATCTGTATCAGGTTACACACTGTGGCATTCTAAATGTTTTATACTGTAGGTGATTGACATTAGTGCAAGCTGAATGACTGTTAGTTCCTTCAGACCATAAGCAAACATTAACATTGTTGAGGGAATTTAGTTTAGTTCACTCTACTGTGCCATTCAACTGAATGAATTTGAGAATTGCCAAATTACAGAGTGGGATCTCTCTCTGACCATAGGTAAATAGCACTTCCATTCTGACCATAGGTAAACATTGTTGAGGGAATTTACATTTGATTGATGACTTCCGACTTGCTTAACGGCGTCTTGACGCCGTCTCTAGTACTCCATACTACTATGTACTGTACTATTTTTCATCTTTCTTTAAAAAGTGTACACTCTTTACAGGTTCGAGTTTACACCAGATGCAGTTTTATTTTCCCGTTTCATAAAATATATTATATTGTACTTTTGTTATATTAATCACCCAATGCAATATTTCTCCGCGTTGAGCCGTGGCAAAATTTATATTCGCAATCATCCTGTGCCGCTTGTGGAATATAAGTTACCTTTCTAAAAAATCAGATCTAAAAAAGCAAAAAGCTAGCAAGATAAAGTGTGAAGTCACACCTTGAAATGGAACATTCTAGTCTATTATGGTGTCGCAGTCGTCACACACCACCATCAAATGCCTGCCTGTGTATCTACGTATACCCTATGAATTTACTGCATATTATTTATATTTGTGATCTTTCTCGATCTAAAATGCATTATACGATGTGTGATTCTCACCAACACCAATCAATTAATTTAATGTAATTTCGAAAATATCATAGCAACGATAGTAAAGCATACACAATTATTAGGAACACCTCCACAGTTCAAATATTTTAACCTTCTATTTCCCAACCCTCTTTAAATCTGAGCAAATTTGTTGAAATTTTTGAAACCGTTTTAAATCGTGTCAACTTAAACTTTGCAAAAAAATGTTTTCATTGCGCCTGTTAGTTTTCTCAAAAAAGACCTGTTCCCATTTGGGAACATTGGCAGCACAGCAAATCCAATATATTTTATATATAATAATAACAAAAATAAAAAGTTGTGATTCAAAACATTAAAAACTACAAACAGACTCCAATTGTATAGACATTTATGCAATTGTATTGGTCTTTGGGCCGTCATTCATGTCCCATTTGGGAACACTGGTGATGTTTTTTGGGTGATTTGAATTAGTAAACAATTGTGACGGATTTTGTTTGATTTGATTTAGTAACCAACTTAAGGAGATGCTTTGGTTGAAATTATATTTTACTATTAAGAACCAAGTCAGTCCCATTTGGGAACACTGTGCTCCCTTAGATCTGAGCCGAGTCAACACGCTCCACAGCGCTCCATTATATCTATTCTCGCACCCCGAGCCCAGCCAACACACTCTAAAGCGCTCGCTCCATTAGATCTATTTTCGAGCCCTGAACTGAGCCAACACGCCCTACTGCGATCCATTATATCTATTCTCGTGCCACGAGCCCAGCCAACACGCCCTACTGCGCTCCATTAGATCTATTCTTGCATCCCGAGCCGATCCAACATGCCCTACAGAGCGCTCCATTAGATCTATATCCGAGCCCTGAACTGAGCCAACACACACTACTGTGCTCCATTTGATATATTCTAGACTCCTGGGCCAATCTAACACGCCCCACTGCGCTCCATTAGATATATTCTCGCGTCCGTAGCCAAGCCAACACGCCCTACTGCGCTCCATTAAATCTATTCTTGCATCCCGAGCCGATCCAACACGCCCTATAGCGCGCTCCATTATATCTAAATTCGAGCCCTGAACTGTGCCAACACGCCCTACTGCGCTGCATTAGATATATTCTAGCGTCCTGGGCCAATCTAACACGCCCTACTGCGCTCCATTAGATATATTCTCGCGTCCGGAGCCCAGCCAACACGCCCTACTGCGCTCCATTAAATCTATTCTTGCATCCCGAGCCGATCCAACACGCCCTACAGCACACTTCATTAGATCTATATTCGAGCCCTGAACTGAGCCAACACGCCCTACTGCGCTGCATTAGATCTATTCTAGCGTCCCTAGCCAATCTAACACGCCCTACTGCGCTCCATTAGATATATTCTCGCGTCCGGAGCCCAGCCAACACGCCCTACTGCGCTCCATTAAATCTATTAATTCTTGCATCCCGAGCCGATCCAACACGCCCTACTGCGCTCCATTAAATCTATTCTTGCATCCCGAGCCGATCCAACACGCCCTACTGCTCCCCATTAGATATATTCTCGCGTCCGGAGCCCAGCCTACACGCCCTACTGCGCTCCATTAGATATATTCTCGCGTCCTCAGCCAATCTAACACGCCCTACTGCACTCAATTAGATATATTCTCGCGTCCGGAGCCCAGCCAACTCACCCTACTGCGCTCCATTAAATCTATTCTTGCATTCCGAGCCGATCCAACACGCCCTACAGCACTCCATTAGATATATTTTCGAGTCCAGATCCGAGCAAACACGCCCTACTGTGCTCCATTAGATATACTTTTTAGAGTAATACATCGAGTAAAATTATTTTCTCATTTCTGATATTCTATTTTCTCACCAGTGTACCCAAATGGGAACATCAATTTTTAAAGGGAGTAATTTGGCACAAGATAGTCGTTTTTCGGAATTTTTTATTTTAAATAAAATGTCATATTATTTAAAAACTAAATTTTAATGTCGCCACTGGTGTGGAATATGAAATTTGTAACGTTTTTGACCAATATTGTTTGCATGTCCCAAAAATCGAAAAAATGAGAATTAGCCTAATTTGGCATGTCAAAAGACCAACTTGAAGTTTGAAAACACTTGAAGTTGAAAACTAAAAACAATATTCCACTCTTCCTAAACATATTAACATTAAAAAAGGTAATATAAGTCAAAATTAAATTTCATCCAGTTGAATTTAAAAAACTGCTCCCAATTGGGAACACTTGGGAGATAGAAGTAGGTTAAATACAATATAAATTACAATGTTATTCAATAGAATTATGTTGTAGTAACTGTGTAAATAATAATATGCCGATATGACATTATGTATTCCAGTATTCTTGATACTCATTTTGTCTGACAATTTCAGTTCTAAATATAAAAAAGACACTACTGACTGGTCCGTCTAACACTACTGCACTACCGGTAACACATACTGACTAACACTACTACTTACAATAATTGGGACTTAGGTCATATAAACATTTGACATTAATTAATCACTTTGGTCTCTTTCGTAAACTTTTAGATAGGGGGATTCCTGTGTACATAATTAGGCTTCTTATTTTCTGGTATAGAGAGCAATACATGTACGTTAGGTGGGCGGGGCATAAATCTGGTAAATTTTTGGTTACAAATGGTACGAAACAGGGTGGGGTCCTTTCCCCGATTCTAATCAATGTATATATGGACGGTTTAAGTAGGTCACTTAATGAGACTGGGGTAGGGTGTCTATTAGGAGGTACAAGGGTGAATCATTTAGGATATGCCAACGACTTGTGTCTTTTATCGAATAGTTTATTTGGGTTACAACGATTAATGAACGTAGCTGAACGATTTGCATTTTTAATTCTATATTATTTAATATGAAGAAAACAAAATGTTTATACTTCGTTCCCAGGAGCTCAGGTCATTGTATTTTTGGTGATGTATATCTATATGGTATTAAAATTGATTTAGTTGAAAAATTCAATTATTTAGGGCATATAATTCATAGCAGTGCAGATGATGATTTTTGACATAAAGAGGCAAACTCAGTGCCTGTACGCCAGAGGTAATCTATTAGCTAGGAAATTTGGTGCTTGTAGTAATAAAGTAAAGCTAACACTGTTTAGAGCATTCTGTTCAACAGTTTATTGTAATGCTTTATGGGCTAAACGAAATTATTCAGGAATTGTGCATAATAAACTCAGAATAGCGTATAACAATTGTTTTAGGTTACTTTTTCATATTCCGAGAGTAATAAACGGTGAACCAACTAGTATTAGCAGCGCATTCGGGCAATTTAATGTTAAAATGATGGTTCATATTAGATACATGTCAATTGTAAGTTTATTTAAAAGAGTTGATAAGACTGATAACAAACTATTGAGTACAATTACTAATGTATGCCGTCTGGACAGTACATCCAGAATAAGGGAAATGTGTGACCAAGACTTGGGTTTAAGATGTAATTTTGTATCATTTTTGGTCATATTTTTCGGTTATCTGTTTTGTTTTGTGTATTTTTACTATATTGTTTTATAACCAACCTTATTGTGCTTTACGTTGTTAGCCTGACTGTGTATATTCTGTCTGTTTGTTTGTATATGTATTAGTACAGTATTTTTATGGGCCAACTGGGCCTGAAATAAAGCCAATAATAATAAATGTCAAGACAAACTGCCACCAAAATATCATAGAGATCTGAGTGGGAACTTTCTTGGATTTTCTAATAATTTTCTTATTTCAACTTATCCACGTTTTAGCTTTTTTAGCAACATTATCATTTTTCATCTGTTGGACTACAAGTGGTACAAATGAGTGCGAAATATGAAAAAAATATATTATATCATAAGTATATATTATACCTATCAGAGGGACGCTGAAAATTACTCCCGCGAGGAATCTTCGTCCAGAGCAACCTTCGCCCTTAAAATGAGTGTTAACAACCTCGTTTATTGTTTTGGTTAGAAAAATTGTAACCTATCGTGTCTGTAACCTGCTTCTTTCCTCCAATCGGCCTAAGGTTGGACACGGGCGAATATTTCCTGCCTATCGGAACCTAACCCTATCGGATGATATCTGGATTCTGCCACCTCAAGGTACCTCTGGTACCAGAGTGGGTGTGCACTGATGGCCAGTTGCTTTGGGAATATCGTTCAGTTTCTGCTTAGGTCGTTCAGTCTCTGCCTGGGCTGTTAAAAGTAAGACAGATAGATGCCTCAAGTTACAATGCAATGCCGGGTGATATCATCCTAGGGCCAGAACGATCTAGGATTAACTCCCTATCCACCCAGGCTAGTGGGAGCCTGTCCCGGTGTCAGTCAGCCAAACGACAGTGGACTGGAGCGAGATTTGACTACTGCCAGGTGCAAGGGATGGGCTACGTTGAGTCCTAGTGTTCCTACATGGAATAACACAGCCCCATCATGCATATGCGTTTCATTACTGCGCACCATTATTAGTATTCTTTGAAATAAATGTAGACAAATCGATAATATCTAATTATTTATTTATTATATAAAATAATATATAACACAATTATAAAATGAACAGTCAGCGAGAAGTTCTTACTCCATATTTAATAAATTATCATATGATAATATTTTAGATAAATGTAATTATGATACATGGTGGACACTGAATGATAAGGACCATGGAGACGATAAACATGGGATGATGGATGGAAGAATTCATGGAGATATTGGATATGTGCCTGGTCCGGGAGGGGTTGAAAACCAGGGTATGGATGTTAGACATGGTTATGTATCGATTGATCATCGGTCTGGCGAGTTGACATCGGAGACGTTTACAATGGTTATGTTTGTAAAGAGGGGTGGTGGAGGACATGGGCCGATTTATGAATTCGGAACATTTTCAGCAGTTGGTTCTCATTTCTGGAGTCACAGGGCAATCACGTCATTGTGGTATAATCCTATGGTTACTGGTGTTGCAGGGCAAGAAGTTACAAATGCTGTGGTTCTAAATGAATGGCATATGGTTGCTGTTGGAAGAAGTCAAGACAATCGGCAGCAGTTTATTTACAGTCGGCGTGTTGGAAGTAATTTCCATATCAGAAGGGAGGTTGAAACAAAGAATACTGAAAGATGTCCAGTGGATTTGACTGGTGAACTTACCTTAGGAAAACGTCTTCATGGTGGCCATGTATATCCTGGGTTTATTGCTCATACTAGGTATTACAGCTGCTACTTATCAGTACATGAGCTGGAAGCTAATTATAAGGAACTTCATTCGTCAACTAAAAGTGAGTTAGGAACGATATGTTATTTAAAGTCAAATTTGTAACTGTAAACTGTATACTTTTAACTTTTATAGGATATAATCGGGATACCCCCTCACACCCCCCCCCCCCCCCCCCCCTCAATCTTTTGGTTAAGCCTGTCAACTAGCGATTTTCCAATTAAATCTGAAAATAACTTAGGATATTCAGTAAATGTAAATTTTGCATTTTGATGACATATTATCATGATATGATACATATGACATCCTGATGACATGAAAATTCAGCAAAGTACCTCTATATGCATGCTCAAATAGAATAATAAAAGGCTTAGCGAAATGACGAATTTAGATTGTTGAAAAATTAAAATATCAAATTACAATTTTAGGTAAATGTGCTTATGATTCATGGTGGACAATGGATGATGCAGATGGTAATAATGATTTTCATGGAAGTAATAATGGAGAGATACATGGTAATGTGAAATATGGTCCAGGGCCAGGAGGTGTTGAAAACAAGGCAATGTATGTTCAAAATGGGTGGGTACAGATACCACATTTTGAAGCATTAACATCGAAGACATTCACAATGGTGATGTTTGTGAAGAGGGGAGGTGGGACACATGGACCGATATATGAGATAGGAACCAGTTCAGCTGTTGGTTCACATTTCTGGAGTCACAGGGCAATCACATCATTGTGGTATAATCCTATGGTTAATGGTGTTGCACCACAAGAAGTTACCAATGCTATTGTTCTAGATGAATGGCATATGGTTGCTATTGGAAGAAGTGAGGTAAATAGTCAACAATTCATTTACAGTCGGCGAGTCGGTAGTAATGATGATATCAGGGCTCGAAGAGAAGTCGATACAGAGAACACAGCTAAATGCCCAGTGGATATGACAGGCGATTTTACCTTGGGAAAACGTCTTCATGGTGGACATGCATACCCCGGGTATATTGCTCATGCTCGATACTATAGCTGCTACTTATCAAAAGAAGAATTGGATGAAACTTATGGAGCACTAATGCAACATACATCACAATCTGGTTAGTTTAATAAATCAACACCAATACAATAATTTCTGATACTGAATGGATGTGACATGTTAATGTAGTATCTTAATCACTCAACACTTTCTCCCAAGCACAAAACCTGATATTTTTCAGCATTCTTTTTTTGTTGGTACTTGAATGGCATCACAATTATTATTTGTTGTCATTTCCAAAATTAGATAAACGTAATCCAAGGTCAATAATGACCACAAACAGGGAGTAGATCACAATCATTATGCTTCTGCATAATATCTCCAGCAAGTTGTAGAAAAACAGAGAAAATTCTGATGACAAACTCAAATGTTTATTAATAGCTATATCTCCTATTACAATCATAAGTAAGTTGAGGCTTTCTAATTGAGTTTCTCTACCTATACCCTGAGCTAACTATAACATGAATCATATTTACGAATAAATACAACCAGAAACTATGATTTAATATTATTCACATTGTATTTGGCCATTATTGAATGCGATTTTTTTGTTGATTTTTTTAAGTAATGCTGACTTTTGTCAGCCACAGCTTATGCCATTAACTTGCACAATAATGGACATCTTTAATTCAGATAAATGTGATTATGACTCATGGTGGACTTTGAACGCAAATGTTGGTGGTATTGACATGCAAGGAGACCTAATTGGAATCATTAATGGAGCTGTGCGCTATGGTCCTGGGCCAGGAGGTATTGAAAACCACGCAATCGGTACTGCTCATGGGTATTTATCGATCGCACATGGTCCTGATCAATTAACCTCGGAGACTTTCACAATGGCGATTTTTGTAAAGAGGGGGGGCGGAGGCCATGGGCCGATATATGAATATGGAACCGGCCAAGAGAGGGGATCTCATTTCTGGAGTCACCCTGCTATCACATCCTTATGGTACAATCCTGTGGTTGCTGGTGTTGCAGGACAACAAGTTAATAATGCCATTACGCTTGATGAATGGCATCTTGTGGCAATAGGAAGGAGTTCGGTTAATTTGCAACAGTTTATTTATAGTCGGCGTGTTGGCAGTCTGAATCACATTAGAAGAGAAGTGGAAACAATTAACACAGTACGAAATCCAGTAGATATCTATGGAGATCTTAATTTGGGGAGATATGTTGAAGGTGGGAACATCTTCCCAGGGTACATAGCCCATGCGCGGTACTACAGCTGCTATTTATCAGTGGAAGAAATGGATAAAATGTATGAAGATATCATAGAGAATGTGATTAACACAGAAAAACGGCAAATTTACAGAGGTGAGTTTATCTATTATCAATTAATCAAATTAATTACATCATATTTCAGGCTGGATCGAGTGGAAATATGAAGCAATAGATTAAAAATACATTGAATTGCAATTATTTAATTTTCAAGTCGGCGTGAAATACGCCGTGAAATAAGTAAACTCAATGATGGGCTATGGGGTGCTATATATCACAGCGTGAAATATAGTATCGGTATTCTTTCAGTATGATCGTACTTGATTCTACCGTCACACAGAGGTAGGCCAGGTCAGGTATTCTAGGTCATTTATCAAGAAAACTTGCAGCGTAAAGGAGTTGTCACCTGTGGCTGCATAGACCCTCTTACTAAGGGCAAATCTGGTCCTGTAAATAGGACCTCGTTATATATATTGCCGCATTCGTGACATCTTTCCTCTTTACTGTTGCAACAATAAAGCGGTCTGGCAAATGCGGACAGGTAACTGAAGTGCGTGCATGAAGAGTTCTTTTGTGGTCATACAAGAATCAGCACAAAGTACTTTTTTCTCCTTCAAATAATTCCATTCCATATATAGAGCCAGCAGTTGCTTGGTTAATTTAATAATTAAACTATGATTTCTTTAATTTCATTACATAAGGAATACTAGAATACTAGGAGATATATGCAGTTATTTCTAATTCGAGTATATACTATTATAAGGAAAATTACGGTAAAAAATTTAAACATTGGGTTATATATTTATTAGATAGATTTTAAAGGATATTTTGAATTTAATAAATCAGACATTTAGGCTTAGGTAGAGTAAAATAACCTGCAATAAGCTAAATCATAAAATTTTGATATATCACTGACCGAATCCCGAATGGACAATCTGAATGAACTGAAACAAAAACAAAATATGTAAAAGTAAGCCTTGTAAAACATTTATTGTATTTAAAAAAAAGTCTTTAAAATTCTTTGTTTTCAAATGTCCATTTAAATTCTCGACTAGACAAAGTGCGTCAAGTGTTTCATTAATTCAATAAGTGTTTTAAGTGCTAAGTATCTCGTGAACTGCATAATAAATTTATCATTGAATCACAAGTAATGGTTGAGATTTGTAAAATATAAAACTACGCAACAACCGCAATAATTATTGAACCATTTATTTGTCCATTGCCACTGTGGTACTACTATAATCGGCCTGCCACAATTCAGCTACACATTGAGATGCTATGCTTGGTTAACAAAAAATTTTGCTCCGCCACCATGTAATCCATAATTGGCATGCTGCAATGTAGTTTGCATTAAGAATGTTATGAAAGTTATTCGGCGCAATTGCACTGCAACAACTCCCTATCCCCCATCACATTTGCGATATTATCCACATTTTCAAAGCCAGCTTAGTAACTAAAATGTTATTTAGTATGTGTACATGTACATTTTCTCGAAGGTACATACATACCTTTATCTGGTTCTATCAATATATTTTCTTGATACCAAACGCGTACCTTCCTACATCTGTTTTCGATTGACGATGCCAATCACATTTTGTTATATGAAACACTTGTGTATTTAATGCTTAAACAGTTAACAGGAAAGTGTTTTCAATGTGCCTCAGATCTAGAAGAGTTAAATTCACCAGCTGCCAACAACTGCACCTGATCTGAAATATGCATCCGAAGGAATATTGTAATGAAATAAAATATGTACTATGAAATATTTACTTATGGACTTGTAGTGAGGCAGCGACTAATATTTAATTAAATAATAGTCATATAACTTCTCTACTATTAACACACTTATTGATATATTTTATTCCAGATCAATGTAGTTATAATACATGGTGGAAATTGAATGATGCCAATCAAGGTATTGATGAACTTGGAAATATTAATGGCAGAATAATTGATGATATTAGATACGGCCCAGGGCCAGGAGGTATTGAATCTCAGTCAATAGGTACTCTTTTTGGTTATATCAAGATTCCCCATGAGCCCCATGAACTAACCTCTAAAACATTCACAATGTTACTATTTGTGAAGAAAGGTGGAGGATTACATGGGCCTATATATGAATTTGGAACAAGTTCAGCGGTTGGTTCACATTTCTGGAACTACAGAGCAAGCACATCTTTGTGGTATAATCCCATGGTTGCTGGTGTTGCAGGACAAGAGGTTACTAGTGCTGTTGTTCTAGATGAATGGTATATGGTTGCAATCGCAAGAAGTGAGGTAAATAGTCAACAATTCATTTATAGTCGTCATGTTGGTAGTAACTTCCATATCCGAAGGGAGGTTGAAACAAAGAATACTGAACGATGTCCAGTGGATTTGACTGGTGAACTTACCTTAGGAAAACGTCTTCGAGGTGGACATGTTTATCCTGGGTATATTGCTCATACTACGGTATTACAGCTGCTACCTGTCAGTAGAAGAGCTTGATAATACTTATGATGAATTATTACATGGTGTAAAAAAAGGTTAGTTTCATTGATGTTCTATATTCTTATATTCTATATTGCAGTACCCGAGTCTGGGAACAGTAACGGAAAAATGTGCAGAGAAATGCAAGTATAATAGGAATGGTACCATTTTGTCTGAAAATAAAAAAAACTGCCATTCAATTTAGGTTGCGCAAAAAATGAATATTTTGTCAAACCATTTAAAAATCTATGAGTTTCCCTATATATCTTAATTATAGTTATAGTTAATTTTCAACATCAATAATGAGAACACTATCACGAAAAGCAAAGAAATAAGATGTTGTATAAGTTATGCATTGTATTTCTATCATCTCGGTATTCTGTTTTCATCGAACATCTGTTAGATTTTATATCCAATCAGATCATATGAAACTGGTTGAAGGACTGAAACTGATGGAATAATCTCCTCGTATTTGGAACACGGAAAATATCTGTGTCCCATATTACTGCATAATAATAATAGTTTACCCAATGCAAACTGTGACATTTTATAATATTTTATTAAATAATAGTTTATTAAGATATTGTGTTGTGGCCCGCTAGTCTTCTTAATAAATGAACATGTAGGTTGTAAGTCAGTTATACATTTCAGATATATGCAATTATGACTCATGGTGGACACTAAATGAAATCGACCTTGGTGATGATAAACTTGGAAATAATAATGGAAGAATAAATGGAAATGTTAGATATGTGCCCGGTCCAGGAGGAATTGAAAACCAGGGTATGGATGTTAGACATGGATATGTATTGATTGATCATGGGTCGGGCGAGTTGACATCAGAGACTTTTACAATGGTTATGTTTGTAAAAAGGGGTGGTGGAGGACATGGACCGATTTATGAATTTGGAACAAGGTCAGCGGTTGGTTCTCATTTCTGGAGCTCACAGATGCAAGCACCTCTTTGTGGTATAATCCCATGGTTAGCTGGTGTTGCAGGACAACAGGTTACTAGTGCTGTTGTTCTAGATGAATGGCATATGGTTGCTGTCGCAAGAAGTCAGGTACAATCGGCAGCAGTTCATTTACAGTCGGCGTGTTGGTAGTAACTTCCATATCCGAAGGGAGGTTGAAACAAAGAATACTGAACGATGTCCAGTGGATTTGACTGGTGAACTTACCTTAGGAAAACGTCTTCGAGGTGGACATGTTTATCCTGGGTATATTGCTCATACTAGGTATTACAGCTGCTACTTATCTTTAGATGAGTTAGAATCAAGTTATGAGGAACTTCATTCATCAACAAAAAGTAAGTTTATAGAATATTGTATTATTTCACCTAATAATGTCAAAATATCACTTCCAAAGCATCACAAATAATAAAATATGGAAGAAGGTTAAAACAGTCAGACATCCTTGTAAAATTTAACCTATAGTTTAGTAGGTACTTTTAGATCGCTGCAAAGAATCAACTCTAAAGAATTAAAATGGGCCTAAATAATTAAAAAAGTATTATAAGCCCTAAACAACGAAATGGGAGAAGGATTTCATTTTCGCCCCCTAACGGTAGACCTGAGAACTGCAGACTGGTAGGTATCCTTCCTATATCTGCAACCTAATGGTGTACCGGTAGTAAACATCTGCTAAGTATTAGCTTAAAAGCATTATAAATAACGAAATGGGAGAATCTTTTTAACTTTCAGACATTTTGCCCCCTAATGGCAGACTGGGGAACTGCAGACTGGTAAGCGTCATCGCCAAACACACAGCCTATGGTCAGGTGAATATCTGCAAAGTGTCAGTTAGAACAGATTGAGTCTGATGGTGCAACTGTTACAAGTTCCCACCAGCTAACATAGTTTGGCCGAACCCGGGACCCCCCAGGTTTTAGACAGTCCCGATTCTAAGGTCCCTGGCTACTCTGTCCATAATAGCCTCTGGGCTCGAAAAATAAACATAAACCGAAAATCGCCATTCAATTGCTAATTCAAATGTCAAAAATTCAAATTTCTAATTTTAAATGCAATTCAATGGATTTGCCCAAACTGCTAACTAGTTTAGTTGCTTGCTACTAAATTATACATACTAAATATTAAATATTATACAAACTAAATTATACATACTATATTACTATAATATATATATATAAATACTATATTACTTACTAAGTTTTACTGTGTTAATACGGCAAACAAGCACAGTAAGCAATCATAAACTGTGCGTTTGTAATGTATTTCCCCGTCAGCTGATAGCTCTCCTCAGTGAATCCTATGGGAATATCTAAACAATAAATAAAATAATAATAATAATTGTGGCGGAGTATTTAATTTTAATTAATGGGACATTGACCCCTTTACGCAATGACATAGCATACATACTACACAATATTATACTATTATATACAATACATAGACGTACACCCAGGACTGACAAGGAGTAGCCATATAATGATAGTATGAATTAACGGCCTACAGTATTATTTACATTTATTACAGTATATACTACAACATCGAAACATTATATATGATGATATTTTAAATAACTAAATGTACAAACAATGTGGGGTGAGTAAAGTAATTGAACGCACTTTATTTTGTTATAGTAATAGTTTTTACTTCCCCTTTCCCTTTTACCACTCTCTTAACCACCCCAGATCCTGGTCCCATCACCGAAACCGAGACCTCGCCAAGACCTCCGACCCCCACGGAGGCAGAGCGAACATGACCGAAGTAGTGCAAACTGCATGCAGTCTCCGCCGGATGGCACCCAAGACACAGGCGTATCCGCGGTTTCGCATAGACTCTCGCCTTGCAACCAGTTCTTTTGTGAGGTGTGTGATGAGGATTTTGGCCTCGGCACACCAGACACCATCTGTGGTTCCCACCAGTGGTGTGAAGGCCATCCGTCGATCTTCACACACTGGCTGGTAGTGTGCCTTCTTTTGGCGCGCCCTCTGCTCGAGGAGGGATTCTGTCGACCATTTGGTTTGAATGTAGGAGGTAGCGTCAGGGTTAATAACCACAATGTCGAACGACGCTATCTGCTGATTGGACCAAACCCCCCGACCGACCAGGTCTGCACGGACCCCACCCACCACTCGACCCTCCGCGTCCAGATGACCGCGAGAGAGAGTAACCTCACGCTCCACACTGGATGCACCAAAGGCTGAAGCCAATAGTTCACCATAGACCTCCATCAGCTCGTCATGGCGCTTGATGATGAGGCCTCCTGACTTGCAGCTGAGGGCATGCGTAGTAGTGAAGTGGCCACCGCAGCCCTCGCATTTGGTGGGGAGACCTGGTGGAACCAAACCATAGCGAAGGGCGAGACTATCTCGGAACTCGTCGGGGCTTAAGTCTGTGTGGTCCACGGCCGATGGTTGGGCTGTGAGCCAGCCACCAGTGATATTCGCAATGGCCCGTTCTACAGTTCGACGGCGACTGGGTGGGAGGGAGGCCACTGAATCCTCCATTTTGGACTTGTAGTCCGCGTCCTGGGCACTGCGGCTCGCCTTTAGGGTGTTTCCCAACTTGGCATTGTGGTCTGCCACGAGAAGGGGTTCACCCGAACAGATTGACTTGATGACTACCGATGTCCCGTTTGTGGAGGTAGCCCGTGCGGATGTCTTACGAGTGAGTGGGTCCCTCAGTCCTATCCCTCCATGGCGTGTGGGAAGGAGGACGATTCCTCATCAACCGTATCCAGAGGGAAGCCAAACAGTGCTGGGATGAATTTCTTGGCCAGTGCTGTGCGGATCGGGGCGATAACAACATCCTCGGTTGGTGACACCCAGAGGAGGTAGTCCCACTCTGCCTGTATGCAGCGTGAGACGCCTGTGTGGGCAGCCTGGGGATATTCTTTGGCAATTTCGGCGATGGTTTCGATGCTGCTGACCCAGCCGGCCACCTTCTCAGCTAAGAATTTGGCGCGAGCAACCTCCGAACCAATGTATCCGCCAAGGAAGCGGTGCCCAGACACGATCTGGACTCCGTGTGGACCAAACAACGCTTGGGTCTGATTCTCGAGCCCCGGCTTGACTATGAGAAAGTAGGTCTTATTCTGGCTTCAGGATGTGATTGATACATTGTTCTTTTAGGTAAATGTGCTTATGATTCATGGTGGACAATGGATGATGCAGATGGCAATAATGATTTTCATGGAAGTAATAATGGAGAGATACATGGTAATGTGAAATATGGTCCAGGGCCAGGAGGTGTTGAAAACAAGGCAATGTATGTTCAAAATGGGTGGGTACAGATACCACATTTTGAAGCATTAACATCGAAGACATTCACAATGGTTATGTTTGTGAAGAGGGGAGGTGGGACACATGGACCGATATATGAGATAGGAACCAGTTCAGCTAGGGGTTCACATTTCTGGAGTCACAGGGCAATCACATCATTGTGGTATAATCCTATGGTTAATGGTGTAGCACCACAACAAGTTACCAATGCTATTGTTATAGATGAATGGCATATGGTTGCCATTGGAAGAAGTGAGGTAAATAGTCAACAATTCATTTACAGTCGGCGAGTCGGTAGTAATGATGATATCAGGGCTCGAAGAGAAGTCGATACAGAGAACACAGCCAAATGCCCAGTGGATATGACAGGCGATCTTACCTTGGGAAAACGTCTTCATGGTGGACATGCATACCCCGGGTATATTGCTCATGCTCGATACTATAGCTGCTACTTATCAATAGAAGAATTGGATGAAACTTATGGAGCACTAATGCAACATGCATCACAATCTGGTTAGTTTTATAAATCAACACCAATATAATAATTTCTGGTACTGAATGGATGTGACTTTACTTTTTTGAATTACTTAATTTAAAATTTGAATGACGCAAAAACAATATTTATTTCAACATTTCAAAAAGCCTTTCTGGTTCCTTATCAAGCAAGTTGTAACGGTAACGAAATTTATACAAGAAACGAAATACGTTCTGCAACAAAGTATTTCGTTTCTTGGTAAAATGTCTGGTAATTTTACTATACTTTTTTTTACCATTTTTTCGAAAAATTAACTTCAGGAGCTCGCAGATACGCTGAGCAATCTCAAGATAAACAAGGTTATAAAATAAAAAAAAATAAAAATAAAGATAAACATTTAGTATAATTATTTAGGTGTTCGAACGGCTCTTCCTGGAAATTGGATGTTATTCTTGCTAGGTTTATTTAATATTGTGCTTCAGTTTAATCTGTTCCCAGCCAATTGGGGTTTATTAAACAAGTTACTATATTTAAGTCCGGTGAAATCGGTCACTCTATGTATTAACTATTATCTATTTAGGATACATTGGCCAAAGTGTATGTTATGTTGTTAACCCTATTACCACTGGGGTTTTTTGACCATTAGCACCACTGGGGGGGGGGGGGGGGGGGGGATTCGGCCCACCCACTATATTTTTGTAGTCGTCCAATGAAATCCTACAAAATTTGGGCTGTTGGTGAAACAACTATAGTTGAACACTACCAAACCTTAAAAAGTTAAAATTTCATAAGCAGGGACTCATAATTTTGATGAAAATCAGATGACAGTCCCAGGACAAAATTACAAAATTTTTCGTTTTCTAAAAACTAACAGTGTGGCAGTGTTGGCTAGATTTAGTAGGTTTTTCAAGACGCTGAATCGAATGTGATTATATTCCACTTCCAAAAATTGAAGTGGATGCTATTTTTCGTGCACCTAAGAAGTGGGCGTGGCACTTCAAATTTTGAAAAATTAGATATTCAGAAAATGCCCCTAATTTTTTATTTCAACGCATCTTTATAGGTTTTCTGGGCCGCTGAATCGATTGAAAGTAATATAGAAGCCTGAAGACTGAGTGGTTCGCCATTTTTGGTGCACCAAAATTAGGGCGTGGCACTTCAAATTTTGAAAAAAACGAGATTCGGAAAATAAACCAAAATATAAATTTTAACGAATTTATATAGGTTTTCCAGACCGCTGAATCGATTGAAAGTAATATAGAAGCCTGAAGACTTAGAAGTTAGCCATTTTTTGAAATCAAAACTTTAGTGTTTTTTCCGAATAAAGTAATTTTGAAAATTTGAAGTGCCACGCCCTAATTTTGGTGCACCGAAAACTACGTACACAAAGGATTTGAGGCTTCTATATTACTTTCAATCGATTCAGCGCTCCAGAAAACCTATAAAATTAATTTGAAATCAAAACTTTAATGAATTTTTCGAATCTCGTATTTTTCAAAATTTGAAGTGCCACGCCATAAATTTGGTGCTCCAAAAATGACGTACCACTACACTTACATACTTGTATAGAGCATTAGAGTGATCCAAACCAATAAAAATAAATAAAAATAGCCCAAACATAAATAATTACTAAATCACGAATGACTTTGTAAAATTCGAAAATTTCAAAAAATTTGGTGCTGGAGACCAAATTTTGAAGTGGCACCCACATCGAAAGTAGAAATCCAATTGCAACGGCGTTTTTTTGCAAAAGATGCAGCATTAAATTTGGCTAATTCTCACAAAAAATTGGGCCGATACGTAATGTGGTTGCATAGTTACAGCAACTAAAAACTAGGAAGGGGCCGATTCGCCCCCCCCCCCCCCAGTGGTAATAGGGTTAAATGCCAGACTGTTGGTATGGTGCGCATTTGATAAATGTCAGGCAGAAGGGTCGCTCATGTGTTGAACAAATTTAGCACTCATATATATAGCATACTCATACATATACCCCATCATAATGATGATGGGGTGATGATAAATCCACCTTCTGGTTCCAGAAGTCGAGGAAATCCTGCCAAGTACCTAACTGATCTAGACTTTGCCGATGACTTAGGAGTACTCTCAGAATCACTAGAGGGAGCCCAACGGCTCCTCAGCTCATTAGAACATGCTGCTTCTAGTGTTGGTCTTTTTATAAACTCCAGAAAGACCTAAATTTTGACAGTTAACTTTGAAAGTTCTCAGCAAGTCTCTGATCGGATGAGCATAAGCTCAAAGGATGGTATGCTTCAGCATGTGGACGACTTCTGTTACCGGGAATCATGGATCCGGAAGTCAGGTGAGGACCTTCGAATACGTAAGGGAAAGGCATGGGCAGCCTTGAATAGGCTTTCCAGGACTTGGAAGTCACCGAGAATTAATCGGAAACTTAACCCTATTAAAACCGGGGGGGGGTCAATATGACCCCTCCCATGGTTTTTTTATTATAATTCTGAAACAAACGCAGTTGGGAATCTGAAATTTTATGACTTTTCCTAAAAATCTATTGTCTTCCTAGTAGTGAAAACCGTTTTCAAAAATATTGGGTACTTTTCGAGTTATAGCACCATTTTTTAACCCTACTTTTGGCACTTTTTTTGAGACGTTTTTTGAAAATTACATTTCATTAAATATGAATTGTAACATCTCTATTTTTGATTTACACCGGTTTTTTGGTGTTAGAAATTTGATGGAATTCATATCAATTGATTTAGAAATTTTAAACTTGTATTTTTCGGCGGGTACCAAATTTTGGTGCCAGCACCAAATTTTGAAATAAGTCAATTTTGTAAATTGAACGTTTGAAACTTGTTTTTTACGCAATTGGGGTTTTTTGGGTTTCTGGATTTGATGAAATATATACGAGTTGCACCAAGCGTATCAAACTTGTATTTTTCGGTGCTGTGTGCAAATTTTGGTGCTAGCACGAAATTTTGAACATCCATTCAATAGATAAAATTGCTTGTGACAATTTATTTCTTGCGTTTTAGAGGTTTATGGCTGTTCTGAATTCAATGGAAAATATAATTATCGAACTAGACATCTCAAACTTGTATTTTTCGGATGTGGGTGCAAAATGTGGTGCTAGCACCAAATTTTGAAAACCATCAAATATATCAATTGATTGTGTCACCTTGTTTCTTGCGTTATACGGGTTTGTGATGGTTCTGAATTCAATGGAATCAGTAAAAATTTCATAAGAGTTCTCAAACTTGTATTTTTCGCCGGTGGGTGAAAATTGTTGTGCCAGCACCAAATTTTGGAAAATATGCAAATTGATAAGTATATAGTATCACCTTGTTTCTTGCGTTATACGGGTTTATGAGGGTCCTCAATCCGATGGAATCAATAAAAACAGCACTGGACATCGCAAACTTGTACTTTTTGGTGATGGGTACGAAATTTGGTGCTAGCACCAAAATTTGCCAAATTACGCCGAAAAATACAAGTAGCAATGATCTGGCACATTAGAAATGTATTCCATTAGAATCAGCGCCCTCGAAAACCTGAAAATGTGAATTTATAGCATCGTATAAGTGAATTAAAAATTTTGTGTTCTAACTGAAAAGTGCTGGTTACTTGTTTTTTTCATTTTTTTCCTACGCAGAGAGGACTAAACAGCCATTTATAGTAATCATATCATTTTTTAATATTTTCTGATGTATTTTGCACCCCAGAAAACCTGTATTGAAAAATAATTAACCGAAACTGTAACTTTCAAATTTGGTGAAAATTGTGCACTACTTGTAATTTTGGTGCTGCAATATAACCACCCCAGTACATTTTTTCGAAAATTTTTTTTTCGGTCGGATCCAGACAAGTGATACCTACGTACAAACAAAAAATCAGACGTTTTCGTAAATATTTGTAGATTTTAGAGGGGGGGGGGGGTCAATATGACCCCCCCCCCCCCCCGGTATTTGTACAACATTTTATAGCCCGGTACTAATAGGGTTAAGGTCCGATTATTTAGAGCAGCAGTAGTTCCAGTACTCCTCTATGGTAGTCCATGCTGGGCACTAACTGCTGAGGACACCAAATCTCTGGATGGCACATTCACAAGAATGCTACGCCGGGTTCATTGTGTCAAGTACAATGCACACATCTCCAACCAGACATTATTTAACATTGGAGGTGTCTCATTGGTTCCCCCAAGCTTGACACTAGAACAAAATCGCCTCCGCTTTGCAGGACATTGCTTTCGCCGAGAGGATCAGCCAGTGCATAATCTTGTACTTTGGCAGCCTCATGGAGTGAATAAGCATGGTGGACAGCCCATGACTTTCTTGAGACTCATCTTAAAGGACACTGGCCTTGAAGATGCGGATGATCTAGCAAATGTCATGGGTGATAGGGAGTTGTGGCGGCGCAATTTTGTCGACAAGCCGGCACAGCATTCTTAAAAATGCAGCTGCAATGCAGCATGCCGATACTAGTAGTAGTAGTGGCACTGCGGTTATTAGTTGATCTGGCTGTGTCCAAAAAGTAAAAACTTGTTGTGTTGTTCGAAGGCCTACGATAATGTATTTATGAATAATTTCGGTTGAGGGTGCGTTATGTTATTGGGTTTACATGCAGCATAAAAATGTACCACCAGTATTTTAAAGTCAACAATCTCTATTACCCCATATAGGGGTAATGCAAGGCAAGGCCACACATGTTTATTATTTTGTGTTTATATGAACCATTTAGTCGCACTAATACGTGGTGCTATTGCTAGTGACGGTTTTCTGGGGGCACTACAAATATTGTTACTGATGGACGATGTAGTAATTTTATCAGCCAGTAGGAAAACGTGTATTGAAATTTTTGCTATATTTTGTGTAATAAGTGGAATAGTAATTAATGTAAAAATACAACGTTTATCGTTATAAATATGGTAATAAGTCAGACAGAGAACAATTAATTGTAAATAACCTTTGTGATACCCCATTTTATTAGATGTGTATTTAGGTAGTATTTTCACCGCGGACGGGAAAATTCAAGTGTTTTGGATTTGACATGAAAAGCGCCTGGAAGAAGGCGGAAATAAGTTCTCTATTTTTTGTACCGTAAATACGGATATCCCTTTTCATAAAAAAAAAGGGTCTTTGTAGCGGAAATAGTTACTGCTATGCTATATTACCCTAAGCAAAATAAACCATATAGGTAAGTATGGGGGTCTACACTGGCTGAATAAAACGCTGACCTAGCCCGGTAGGGCGAAAACCTTCACCAAATTCAGCGTTTTATTCAGCCAGTAGTGTAGACCCCTATACTTACCTATATGCTATATTTTGCTTACGGTGATTACTTATTACAGTTTAAATGGCTTTATATATCTTTATATCTTAAATAGCTTTATATCTAACTTGAAATTTTTTACAACCGAATGGTCAGATCGTTGTCGGGTGTCCTTGAGCAGACACCGATAGACCTTTGCTTGATAGAAGCCAGTCTACCATCTTTGAAAGCGCGGGTACTTAAAAAGAGTGCAGGATTTTATAATGCACCTTTGTGTACAACAACAACCCGGACAATACGTTTATCTAATCGTATAATCTTTGCGAGAGACATGACACACCTGGCTCTAGATACCTTCCTGACGCTCGGGGTTGGTCCCAGATAACCTTAATTAACCAGGATAATTTAAAACGTGTATTGGATAAACCAGACATCCATTCATATTTCTGTCTGTCGGTCTGTTTGGCTGTCAAACATTAAGAAAGAATACAGGCTAACTAAAATTCTCGCTATAGAGGTTTTTGGGTACGTGATTACATTTCCGATGTCAGTTTTCAGATTTCACGTAATATAGACTGTCTGTCCGTTTGTCCGTCTTTTTGTCAGACTGTCCGTCAAACATTAAGAAACATACAAACTAACTAAAATACTCGCTATGGGGGTTTCTCGGGTTCGTAATTACATTTCTGATGTCAGTTTTCATATTTAACGAAATCTAGACTGTCTGTCCGTCTGTCTGACTGTCCGTCATTTTGCCAATCTCTCTGTCATTATATATTTTCGAACAAAGGATTGCGTCTACGTGGTTTAAATGAAAATTTTCGGATTCATCGTTAAATTTTGAGTCAGAAACTGTCGTTCTAGCCCATAGGGTCTTTCAAGAAGAAAAATAAACATATCATAAAACTTTAAATGGGTTTTTCTCAGAACGCCTTTTTTTGATACTATACGTTTCTACTTGACATGCCACATATTTACATGTTATGTAGGTATTGTATAGATGTTATAATAATGTCAATAAACCTAACTAACTAACTTCTAGAATTTCCAAAAATAGTTCAAAAATTTCCAAAAATTTTACAAAAATTTCCAAAAGTTGTACAAAATGTTTCAAAAGTTGTACAAATAATTCCAAAAGTGGTATTAAAATCTGTATAATATATATAAATTCGTAGAAGTTATGTAAAAATTCCAAAAAGTTATAAAAAATCTCGAATATTGTATCATTATTGCAGGTCCCTTCTTGGTGAATTAATATCTCGTTACAATGTTAAATTTATCAATTAGGGGGTAGGAGCAGGTTTCAGAGGCACTTTATTATAACCAAAACAATTATCAAATTATTCCTTTATTTTCCATATTAGTTACTGTCTTACAGTAAATACTAACAGTATAATATTTTGAATTTAATATAACCTGCGGAAATTGTCAGGCACCAAAGTCGTAATTATCAGATATTTTTCTCAAAACAGTGTTATTTGAATAAATTAATAATAACAATTTGATTAATAAAGAGTTAATTATATTTTATTTATTAATCAAGCACGTTAAGTAAAAACCTTACCGGTGGGTATGTCAGTGCCAAAGTATGTAAAAAACTAAAAAGCAACAAGACCTTGACGTTGCATGCAATCAGTGGTCAGCTGATGGCAGCCGCTGATCGGTAGGTTTTCCCCGCAACTGAAGGCATTCTCAGGAGGCCAAGCCAGGAAATGTAGAAAGAGATTCCCAAAGGGGGACGGAACAGGTAACGAAATAAAGAGATGTCTGTACTGTAACTAACCACTGGGAAGCAGCACCGTAAACTTGCGCCAGTCACGTTTCTGCTTGTTGATAACCGGCTTGCGTGTTTGGATGTAATACATTTCAAGCTTTTGCAAGACTGGCCGTCTAGCAATTTCAGTGAAATGTTTAAACAATTCACGCCAGTCAGTCAGCCAACGTGTATTGGTGCGTCATGATGTGGGTGTGCACAGTCTTACCCTGTTCGCTCCCATCATTGGTTGTCCCATTCTGGTGCTGTCTAACGCGTTCAAACAAGTGTTGGATGGTGTGTCCAACATATTCCCCCTTACAAGAGGGACAAGAGAAAGAGTGAACGACGTTTGACGGAAGGATTTCCGGGATGGGGTGTTTGAGAGATGGGAGTGACTGGCGCAGTTTAGAAAGATGTTGTAAAAACAAACCAAACTGGCCGTGTGCAAAACCTGGGTATAAGACCACGTAACTTTCGTACAAACAGATCAGTTGCCCGACCTCGGTACTCTAACTTACAGATAATAGGCTTGGAATCATCACCAGCTGCCTGGTCGACCGGGTCAATGACCTCGGTGGGGACAGCTGTTGGTGCCTCGCCCCCAGAACCACTGCCTGCACGCCCCCTAGCGGCTTGAACTACGGCTAGCTCATGCTCGACCATCGTATCAGTATATTGGTTATTGTTAAGAATATTTTTAGCATCCCCAATAGTGGTATAGAGTTGGGAACCATCCCCCCCTTAATAATAAATAATAATAAACAAATTTATTTTTGTTATTGCAGGCGCCCTTAGGGATCAGTGCGATCTTATCAGGGCGCCTGCAGCTAACTACCTAACCTAATTAAAACAACCAGTACCTATATACCTGTTCCATCAGTCACTTAATTAATAATAATACACGTTCGTGGGGACTTCGCGCAGCACGTAGTCGGCAAGCCTTGGCATACGGTTCATATAGAGCAAATGGGGCATGTCTAGTTTGGACCCCATATCCCATGCTATAAATGTATTCATTCGATATACAATCATATGTTAATCCGCTAGGTGGTGTCAAATTGTTATTCTGCAATTTCGTACTTACCAGTGCAGCACTGTACAGCAGTACCGTACCGGTAGGCCTATGTCATTACTTCTGAGTCTCTAGCGGATCCCCAATTAAATGTCTTAACTTTTCAATTTCGTAAAAGATAGACTTCATGATTCTCTACCGGCCACCAAAATTTCAGCTCAGGAAAATGAGGCCTTCCCGAGAAATTTAACATTTTCTAAAAACCACATAATCTGTCGTAGCTGACGTCAGACTGCATGATTTTTCACCAAACTTTACAAACTTTCTAAACTTTCTCTCTACTACTTACCTACTAAGTTTGGTTCAATTCCGAACCAGCGATGCCGAGAAATTCGCGTTCAAACATTTACCAGACAGACAGACAGACAGACGGACATGCCCCATTTGCCCTATATGAACCGTATGCCAAGGCTCGCCGACTACGTGTCTCGCCCCACACTAAACAAACTGGACAAAAATACTAAAAGAGACTAGTATAGGGATTAAAGGGACTTACTGGGATTAAAGATGCGATGAAACATACCACAAACTACACTGCGTTTGTAAGTCTCAGGGGCACACGCAGTGGCATTGAGAACGAGCCCAGTATATGTAGGCTTGCGGTACCACGCTGTTAACAGAGCATAGTCAACCCGAGTGACAACCAAATCAAGAAAGGAGAAGCGCCCGCCCTCCTCCATCTCAAGGGTAAACCTAAGATTGGGATGGAGGGCATTGAACTCTATCAACTTCTCAGTGGGCTCGTCACTGCCAACACTAAATACGTCATCGACGTACCTATCACTCAGCTTGGTGCCCGCAGCGATCCTCTCGTCGAACTGTGACAGAAAGATGTTGGTGAGTATGGGGCCCAATGGAGACCCCACAGCGACACCATATTTCTGACAGACATAGTTGCCATGATGATCTAGGAATATGACATCCTTGGTGACTAACAGCATAAGACCAATAAATTGGTCCTTGCTGATTGGCTGGCTGTCCGGATGCCGCTCATACAGTAGATCAGCAGCAAGCTGCACCGCCTCCCTCAGTGGAACGTTAGTGAATAAACTCACAACGTCCAGGGAGTAGAGGCGGTCCATGGGTTCTACCTCTAGTTCAGCAAGACGATCGGTAGACCCAGCACTGTTAGTATATACCCTTCAGGCAGCATTTCCAGCATGTCTCTAAGAAACACAGCGACAGGATGGTAAATGCTGCCGGGCATAGAGGTTATGAGACTTAACGTGCTTGATTAATAAATTAATAAATAAAATACAATTAACTCTTTATTATTTGATTTTCAAGCTTCTACTTCAAAAATTTGATTATTGCCATCCATATTGTTTAACATTTATTATTATTTAGATCAATGTGGTCATTACTCGTGGTGGACATTGAACATAGATGATAATGCTAGCGATAAAATTGGAGGCCTGCACGGGACAATACATGGAGCTGTACGCTATGGTCCTGGGCCAGGAGGTATTGAAAACCAAGCAATTGGTACTGCTCATGGATATTTATCAATCGCACATGGTCCTGATCAATTAACCTCGGAAACTTTCACAATGGCGATTTTTGTAAAGAGGGGGGGCGGAGGCCATGGGCCGATATATGAATATGGAACCAGCCAAGAGAGGGGATCTCATTTCTGGAGTCACCCCGCTATCACATCCTTATGGTACAATCCTGTGGTTGCTGGTGTTGCAGGACAACAAGTTAATAATGCCATTACGCTTGATGAATGGCATCTTGTGGCAATAGGAAGGAGTTCGGTTAATTTGCAACAGTTTATTTATAGTCGGCGTGTTGGCAGTCTGAATCACATTAGAAGAGAAGTGGAAACAATTAACACAGTACGAAATCCAGTAGATATCTATGGAGATCTTACTTTGGGGAGATATTTTAAAGGTGGGAACATCTTCCCAGGGTACATAGCCCATGCACGGTACTACAACTGCTATTTATCAGTGGAAGAAATTGATAAAATTCATGAAGATCTCATAGAGAATGGGACTGACACAGAAAAGAGTCTTATTGATACAGGTGAGTTTCAGGTTTATCATTGTATTCGATTCAACTATCACATCACTGAATATAGGTAGGTAGATTGTCGCTTTATACAGTAATCAATGTACAATTGAGCCAGCTAGCAAGTAATTGTTTAAATAGATGGGAAAAGTACCTGAAATATGACCAAATTTAGTCACATCTCCGCATAGTGGTTAATTAAATTAATGTGCTACCTAACTCTGCTCTGGTATCTCTCAATTATACTCCTTATTTACATATGTAAGCTGGTCTTATCAGCTTAGCGATTCGATACCGTCAAGATACCGAGTAGTAGTCATGGTGTCGTTCGACCGGCCAGCCCAAGATCAAGGTGATTGCAATGGGGATCGAAATCCCGGTCGACGGTTTGATTTGATGCGAATGGTGCACGTCAAGGGAAATATTGAGTTGATGTTTATTGATGGTATGATAATCTTCGAGCACAAAATTATCTTAAATACGTTGAGGATAAATTTTTTTAATGAGACCAAAATATTGATATCCTAATCATTAATCATGATGTCGTTAATTTATCATTAGTGGGTTAAAAGTACTGCAAAGGCACCTATGAAGTCATCACAACAGTAGATTCTATGTGGCTGTACCGATAAATGTAATTGTAATATATTTAATATTACATGAAATAATTACCTTAATTTCAACATCAAAAGATTTCAAAATCGGAGAGTTTCAAAAAATTCTATCAGATTTGCCGCGTGTAAAAGTGAGAGACGACTTGGCACGGCCCCCACGGCATTGAATAACAGCATAATATCATTGTAAACCTAACATATATATCATTTGATAATTGTATTGGATATTATTTAATTAATTAATTAAACGTATTCATACATCATGTCAGTTCCTCTTCTAGTGCCATGTAATATATATGTATATTAGGTGATTAATGATCTCTGATGTAGGAGGCTGCTGCTAATTAATGGTAACTAACAAGCATACACTTCAAAATTAATCAATATTGCAATTGTTATAAATCATAATAAACTTGCTTGAAAGCACATGGAACATAACTTGTATATGTAACCAAAGAGTTATTATTTATTATATGTGTTATTACTGTTTTCACAACATACTGTAAATTCAGACAAATTATTTGCAGCATAATGTTACAAACTACACTTTAATTTGTTATGAATATTTTTGCACTGCTTATTGCGATATTTATAACACTGTAGGTAGGTAGACAGAGATAGATGCATTGGTGACTTAATACGCACGTAGCCTTAGATAAATTACAGATGTTCTAATGTCAATTGAACTTTTATTTGCGTCATGGCTCATATAATGGGTTCTGCACTTGCCTGTATCATAGTTTTCAATATGTTACACTTTGGAAATAGTGCTCAATTTCCATTACATGAAGATGAAGTCCAATTGTTAGAGAAACGAAAAAAGAGTAATGGTATGTATTTCTAGGTGACAATATGACCAGCACTGGCATATCTTTTTACAAACAGACATTTTCTTTTATTATATATAATTCCAATTTATATAGATAGATTTATTTATACATTATGTAAAAACAATAACAAATACACCAAACAATGTACCGGTATAAAGGTATTGTCAAAACATAACATATAGGATTACCCCTAAAGCTTTGCAGCTTATTTCCAAGGGGCTTCTTTATGTTACTTGGTTACAAATACAATATTACACTACGCTAACCTAAAACAAATAAAACGTAATTAAACTATGTACAATGTACATGTACAACTTTACCGAGAGCGTGACAATGTCCAATTCAACGATAAAGATGTAATTGCTCCTGTAGAGGAGGTGGAAAATTTCTACCACAATCTACCAGCAGCTAGTGATGGAGTGGATCAGCATGCATTCTTAACATTCCTGGGAGACTTTAATGCAAGTTTGCATCAATCACCTACATCGCCTTGGGTCTATAGCAATAGTGTTAACCGAAATTCCGTCCATCTGCAGGATTTTATCTCTGGAAATGGATTGTTTTCGGCTGTAACCCAGTTCAAGAAGCGAACTGGAAAGCTATGGACTCATAGTGGACCCAGTGGTCACAAGTCCCAGATAGACCATATTCAGTTTCGTAGGAAATACAGGAGCTCTATACAAGACTGTAATGCATTTACACTTCGACCCTTCTCCAGTGATCACCGCCTTATAGTGGCCAAGGTAAGACTTAGTCTGCGTGCTAGCAGAACAACGAAATCTGCCTTGCCGCGGCATGACTGGTCCTCTCTGTTGCAACAGCCAAGTGTGAGGCCCAGCTTCACACTACAGCTGAGCAACAGGTATGAGGTTCTTGCCTCTGAGGCGGCAGATCACTGCGAGGCTATACTGCCTTTACAGAAGCAGTTAAGTTAGCAGCTGCAGAAACAGTTTGTGTATACCCTCGAAACAGGGAAAGGGCCCCCTGGACTGGACTGACAACAAAATTTAGAAGTGCCGAAATGACCTCTATAAGGAGCAGAAAGAGTCCCGACTCAAACAGACTACAGCGGCCAAGAATGCAGTTAAGGCTGCATCTAGGTCCCTGAACAGGCAGTACTCTGTTAATCTACAGGAGCTAATAAACCAACAGGTTGATGCCATCAATGATGCTGACGACAGCAAGCAATCATCCCAGGCATGCAAATCGATCAACTTGCTTACTGGGCGTAAAAGCCAACCAACCACCAAGGATAAGGCTGAATCACCAGCCAATTGCCTCAATGGTTGGAAGGCCCACTTTGAAAAGCTCCTCAATAATGACAGGGTATTGCCTGATAACTTTATAGAAGTAAAATTGTCTGAGTCTGTACTCCCAGATATTCCCATTGGCGATGACTCCTTTGCAGAAGTGAAGGCTGCTGCAAAGAGCATTAAGACCAATCGTGCCAGAGGAGTAGATGGTATTCCCCCTGAGGTCTTTAAAATACCTGAGTGTTTAAAGCTCATCTATCCCATCATAGTAGACATGTACTGAACAACAAGAGTCCCACAAGAAATGAAAACAAATAAGTTGGTGCCAGTTCCCAAGAAGGGCAACCTAACACTCTATAGTTCTTTTCGGGGAATCTCATTGATCTCGATGGCTGCAAAGCTATACAATAGAATTATATTAAATCGCATCGGGGATCCCATTGAGAGACTGCTCCGAGGAAATCAGAATGGGTTCCGTAAAGGTGTGGGACCATGGAGCCCATTTTGGCACTTAGAAGGATATTTGAAGAGTTATCAAAAAAGAAAGACAGGCATCTGGCTGTTATCTTTGTTGACTTCTTCAAGGCTGTTGGGTTTTGAAGAAACAACAACAATAAGAAAAGCATGAGGAATGCCAAATGTTGGGTTTTGAAGAAACAACAACAATAAGAAAAGCATGAGGAATGACAACAAGTACTCTATTATAATACATTGTTTAGTTACTCTAATTCTCTAGATAGATATAATTATATTGCATGACAAAAATGTATCTGGTATATATCTCATGATGTGCAATATGGTTACACATAGAAAGGGTCAAACATACCTACTGTAGAAGTGCAAACAATATGTAAATATAATATAATTAATCATGGAGTTAATTAATTACGGTAGTAGTGTTGAGGTTATACACATCATTTAACAGCACATAATATTAAATCAATTATACCTTATATTAACGTTACATAGGCCTTTGATTCAGTCTCTCGCTCACGTATGCTCAGCATACTTTCATTATATTGGATTCCTGATGAAATTATTGCAGCAATCAGATCAGTATACGATGGTTCGAAAACATTTGTGTCTACTGTTTACGGTGACACAGAACCATTTGAAGTGTTATGGGGCGTCCTCCAGTGAGACACACTTGCACCATTCTTGTTTATAATTGTGGTTGACTATGTTCTACGCATGTCCTTAGATCATCATAATGATGATGGGGTGATGATAACTCCACCTACTGGCTCCAGAAGTAGAGGAAATCCTCCAAGTACCTAACTGATCTAGACTTTGCTGATGACTTAGGAGTACTCTCAGAATCACTAGAGGGAGACCAACGGCTCCTCAGCTCATTAGAACAGGCTGCTTCTAGTGTTGGTCTTTTTATTAACTCCAGAAAGACCACAATTTTGACAGTTAACTTTGAAAGTCATCAGCAAGTCTCTGATCGGATGAGCATAAGCTCAAAGGATGGTATGCTTGAGCATGTGGACGACTTCTGTTACCTGGCATCATGGATCCGAAATTCAGATGAGGACCTTCGAATACGTAAGGGAAAGGCATGGGCAACTTTTAATAGGCTTTTTAGGATTTGGAAGTCATCGAGAATTAATCGGAAACTTAAGGTCCGATTATTTAGAGCAGCAGTAGTTCCAGTACTCCTCTATGGGAGTCCATGCTGGGCTCTAACTGCTGAGGACACCAAATCTCTGGATGGCACATTCACAAGAATGCTTCGCCGGGTTGATAGTGTCAAGTACAATGTACACATCTCCAACCAGACACTATATAACATTGGAGGTGTCTCATTGGTTCCCCCAAGCTTGACACTAGAACAAAATCGCCTCTGCTTTGCAGGTCATTGCTTTCGCCGTGAGGACCAGCCAGTGCATAATCTTGTACTTTGGCAGCCTCATGGAGTGAATAAGCGTGGTGGACAGCCCATAACTTTCTTGAGACGCATCTTAAACGACACTGGCCTTGAAGATGCGCATGATCTAGCGAATGTCATGGGTGATAGGGAGTTGTGGCGGCGCAAATTTGTCGACAAGCCGGCACACCATTCTTAAAAATGCAGCTGCAATGCAGCATGCTGATCCTAGTAATGGTAGTCCACTCTGTTTCCCAAGTTGCCTTGGTTCCCATTTATCAACCACTGAAGGATGGAAGCCAGGGTTAGGCTTGCCTGCAGCATTTAAAGCACTGCGATTATTTAGAGCAGCAGTAGTTCCAGTACTCCTCTATGGGAGTCCATGCTGGGCTCTAACTGCTGAGGACACCAAATCTCTGGATGGCACATTCACAAGAATGCTTCGCCGGGTTGATAGTGTCGAGTACAATGTACACATCTCCAACCAGACACTATATAACATTGGAGGTGTCTCATTGGTTCCCCCAAGCTTGACACTAGAACAAAATCGCCTCTGCTTTGCAGGTCATTGCTTTCGCCGTGAGGACCAGCCAGTGCATAATCTTGTACTTTGGCAGCCTCATGGAGTGAATAAGCATGGTGGACAGCCCATAACTTTCTTGAGACGCATCTTAAACGACACTGGCCTTGAAGATGCGCTTGATCTAGCGAATGTCATGGGTGATAGGGAGTTGTGGCGGCGCAATTTTGTCGACAAGCCGGCACACCATTCTTAAAAATGCAGCTGCAATGCAGCATGCTGATCCTAGTAATAGTAGTCCACTCTGTTTCCCAAGTTGCCTTGGTTCCCATTTATCAACCACTGAAGGATGGAAGCCAGGGTTGGGCTTGGCTGCAGCATTTAAAGCACTGCGCCCAAACAGTGCTGCACCATCTAGGGATCGAACCAGGGTTTCCTAATTGGAAGCCCAGGAATGTCACCACTACACCAAGCTGCTGCTTGGTTAATTTAATTTGCTAAACTAATTGCTATATTATGAACCACATATACTAATTACGAATTGTTTTGTAATTATTTTTTACGACAAAAAAGCAAACATTTTCATATTTACACAAACAGGTACAAATCAATAAAGATGTTATTATAATTTCAAAACTGACTTTCTCAATTAATAGAACCATACTGTATGCAATAGTTTTATTTTGTATATGTTTTTGTGGATTTTGAAAGTTTTGCTCTACTGATAATGGCACTTGTTTTATTCATATGATATGACACTCAAAAGTATCGTATTATACAACAAAGTTCGATTTTTGACGTTTGAAATCTTATTCAACTTGTATTTTTCGTCCCAGCAGACAAGCTCTAAAAACGATAGTTACGTTACCACGAATGATTTTTAACGAGTTGTATCGTGATCAGCGACCTCGAAAACCCTTATACCA
The DNA here is from genome assembly GCA_032718475.1 of Nemertoderma westbladi. Taxonomy (NCBI): domain Eukaryota; kingdom Metazoa; phylum Xenacoelomorpha; order Nemertodermatida; family Nemertodermatidae; genus Nemertoderma; species Nemertoderma westbladi. Next base: position 61,208 of record JAUCBJ010004192.1, read on the forward strand.
TCAAAATTTAAATTTTTGAGCCAAGATCTAAAAAATGTAATAAATAAATACCCCCCCCCCCCCCCCCCCCCCCGGGCATATTACGTTATCAAATAGCCCGGTGATAAGGGCATATAGTAACTTTTGCAGAAAACAGCGTATAAGCACGTTGAATGAACTATCCCTTAGATGTATCCAAGTTGGATGTCCGTATTTCCATTATCGGAGCTAGTTGTGTATCCCAATTAAGGTTTTGGTTGCCAGGGACCTGTTATTGGTGGATAAAACCCGAAAATAAAGAAAAAGACGAAATCATTAACGAAACTATCGAATTTATCAAACAATCTACAAAATCTCCCTTTCCAGTACGATCGGTATTATTAGAAGGCACACTTTACATATTTTAATTAATTAAATCCGACAATTCCGCCCAAATTTCGACCTTAAAAGTAATTTAATATCAATTTAATACAATTCAAAATTATTAATTATTAAATTATAAGATAATTTAATACCATCTTGTGGTATTTTGCCTTCATTTGATTACCCCTAATAACCAATCAATAGAGAGAGTATTTGGTATTAAATTACTTTTAGGGTTGATAATTGGGCGGAATTATCGGATTTTATTAATTGGTTCTATAACATGTAAAGTGTGCCTTCTAATAATACCTATCTTACTGGAAAGCGAGATTTTATTTAAAAATTTATAATTTCGATATTTTCGTTAATAATTTCCTATTTTTTGTTATTATTGGGTTTTATAACTATCCCCTGTTGGTTGCCTAGCAACAGTGAAATCAATTCTAGAGTGACCGATCATAATCGTAGAATACACTCAAAACAAAATTCTGTCGACACCCCATAGGGAGCATCTATTGGACAGCATCTATTGGACAGCATCTATTGGACAGCATCTATTGGACAGCATCTATTGGACAGCATCTATTGGACAGCATCTATTGGACAGCATCTATTGGACAGCATCTATTGGACAGCATCTATTGGACAGCATCTATTGGACAGCATCTATTGAACAGCATCTATTGGACAGCATCTATTGGACAGCATCTATTGGACAGCATCTATTGGACAGCATCTATTGGACAGCATCTATTGGACAGCATCTATTGGACAGCATCTATTGGACAGCATCTATTGGACAGCATCTATTGGACAGCATCTATTGGACAGCATCTATTGGACAGCATCTATTGAACAGCATATATTGGACAGCATCTATTGGACAGCATCTATTGGACAGCATCTATTGGACAGCATCTATTGGACAGCATCTATTGGACAGCATCTATTGGACAGCATCTATTGAACAGCATCTATTGGACAGCATCTATTGGACAGCATCTATTGGACAGCATCTATTGGACAGCATCTATTGGACAGCATCTATTGAACAGCATCTATTGGACAGCATCTATTGGACAGCATCTATTGGACAGCATCTATTGGACAGCATCTATTGGACAGCATCTATTGGACAGCATCTATTGGACAGCATCTATTGGACATGCTTTCAGCTTTCAGCAAAATTTCGCTTTATTTCGTTTAGAATTGTTGGATACATTTCCTACTGATTTTTTAACATACAATAAACTATATTGTGTACTTCGCCCAATGTTTCGTTTTTCGTTATTAGGCTGCCCATGATAGGCGCCTAATTTAATACAGCAATATTGATAGCAATGGATCCGTCCATTATTGCCATAGCTCTCGGCTGGCAAGCTTGTTCTTATGTTTCTTACTCCAATATAAAAAACAACATATTACTTACAGATCGCTGTGGAGTTGAATGTGGTGTCAATGCCCGTTGTAAGAACGGTAATTGTGTATGCAAAAACAGAAAGTATAAAATGTTGGGGAACGGAAACTGTTTTGAAGACCGTAAGTACTCCTAAAAACATATCTTTCTTTATATATTATTCAGAACACAAATATAGAGGTATAATTAAAATATTGGTTAGGCTA